>SIJG01000021.1:727187-954313 GCA_023374025.1 Heterodera schachtii
GTCGAACCATGTCTTTTTAAAAGCATTTGGAGAGAGAGAAAAATTGAGAGCATCAAATCAAAAGTTCAATTGTGTGAGATCATCGACCATTTCTCAACTGTAATTAGGTAATTCATTTCCGCGCAATCCGACGACGTTTCAATGCTTTGGTCCGCTTCATCTTCTTTTTATTCTTCTTCTTCCGTTGGGGACGACAAAAAGGTCTAAAATTAAATAAAATTTGAATTATTTGTGAATTATTCTTTACACGGGAAAAAGCTAAAATTTCGCCGTCATTAAAAAAAATTAAGTTTAGAAACTGTTTTTAAGAAAAAATCTTTGAATTTTTTATCAGAAACTTTCAAGAAAAAATTTTGAAAATTTTCTCAGCGATTTTTTTTTTTGAAATTTATGATAAATTTGTAAGTTTTTTCGAGAATTTTTCCAAATCGCTAAAAAATTTGGGGTGCACCCCTTTTACGCTTACCTAGTCGAAAGTTCGACACCACACAAATTAAATTTGACATAGTTCAAATTGTCGATCCAATTTTCGTCGTCTTCCCATTGAACCGCCGCTGCATCGGGAAACAGTCCATAGGATTCGATAGAATTCAGATGATTGAGATCGGTGAGAATTGTCGGTGAAGTGCGACGACGCAAATTGTCCAAATTTGACGGGCAAAAACATCCCAAATCGGATGGTTATCTTCGGTTTTCTTTGATACATCCAACTCCAATTCGGTGCCACGGAAATGGAAATGCCACAAATTTGTCGTCAATCCATACAGACAGTTTCGGTTTTGGCCATTTGTCCTTGCTAATCATTGTCCAATTGCTAATTGTCAATTCTGATTTGCCATCAAAATGCGTGTCCACCAAAGCATCCAAATGGTCGGAAACCATTGTCAATATGAGACCAATTTCAACACGTTCAAAGAACGGGAGAATGTCCATCCACACGTCGCCACAAATCCAACTGAAATGAGTGCGTAAAAATTACTTAAATGAAAAATAAATTTCTTTTTTTTTTCACAGTACGAGTTGGGTTTTTACCAACGATTTTATCTCAAAAGCCTTCCACCCTTGTGTTTTTTTGTAAGGGCTCACGAAAATGTAAAAAGTGCCGAAAATTCTATCATTTAAAAATTTCTCACATTTTTTTTTTCTTAAACGTCGTCGGTTCATTTTTCGGCAATAAGCAGCTCAATTTCGTCGTAATTTGTGATTGCCAAAAATGAAATTAGATAACTAAACTAAAATTTATTTATATTAGAAAAAGTAATTAGAAAATGAGCAAATATTTTATTTTTCATTGATCACTTTATATTTATAGATTCTGACTAAAAAAACAAATTTGGCTAAAATTTTGAAACTCTAAAGGAATGGGAGACGGACTGAAGACGAGAACAATTTGATCGGTCAGGGTCGTTTTCGTACCGCCATTTTCGTACCGCCGTTTTCGTACCGCCGTTTTCGTACCGCCGTTTTCGTACCGTGGACGTTTTCGTACCGCCGTTTTCGTACCGGGGACGTTTTCGTACCGCCGTTTTCGTACCGGGGACGTTTTCGTACCGCCGTTTTCGTACCGCCGTTTTCGTACGGGGGACATTTTCGTACGAGTTCTTGTACAAGCGTCAGATTCGATTTGAAAAACTTAAGAACTAATAGAACCAAAACTTATCATTTTTATTTCCCATTCATAAAATATAATGTAGCAAATTCATAAATTTAACAAAATTCCGGGACAAAATAAGGTCGCATCTCATAGCTTAGGGAAATACACGAAGAAAATTGTTAAGGTTTTCGGGATTGACATTGGCATTGGCATAATTGTGATCATTTTGAGGGACAATATTGTTAAATCCATCGTTACTGAATTTGTGGAACATAGAGTGCACCATCATGCACCAACTTATCATTATTTCGTTTTGTTTTAATTACTTGCTGCTGGTTCACTTTGTAGTTAATAAAAGCAGTCAAAAGATTAAGAGATTCTTCCAACAATTAAGAAAAATTCAGCCAGGTTTCATTGCATTTTTATCGATCGAAATTTTATTTTTCGGAATTTTCTTTGTATTTTTCGGCATGTTCTTCACTAAATTCAAATTTTGCCTCAAAAAGTCGAACTCATCCATTTAGAGTTAGCGAAAAAAGTCATTTGACTTAAATTCCCAGCCCTAGTAATTACTTAAAGTTTAAAAAATAATATGAATGCAATTTTTTTTTGCATATCCACTCGTACGAAAACGGCGGTACGAAAACGGCGGTACGAAAACGGCGGTACGAAAACGTCTCCGGTACGAAAACGGCGGTACGAAAACGGCGGTACGAAAACGGCGGTACGAAAATGGCGGTACGAAAACGGCGGTACGAAACGTCCTGGCCCGCAATTTGATTGGTTTGAAAATGAGAAAAAATTCGTCCTGAAAAAAGTCATAATTTTAAAAGAAAACATTATGCCATAACATTCATTAAATGATAAAATGCCAAATCCATTTTTGTTTTTTTCTTTTAAATTTTAAAGTGCCATAAATGTCCTTAAATTCCTAAAAAGTTAAAAAATCAATTTTGACCTATTCAAAAGCAGCAAATCAAGGTTGGAAAATTTAAAAAAATTCGAATTCATACCTAGGTATGTAGCTTAAAAAGGGAAAATCTCCGCTTATATTATTGTATAAAAATGCCTTTTTTTCTTCCTCATTCCATTCTCTTCATTCATTCTTCCTATATTTTCTGGTCATTTTGTTGCTGCAAATGTCTTCAGAAATTCTGTACGTTTATTTTATTTTTTTTAATGGCATTTCGTATTTCTTTTGCTCAATATTTGGCCTGAATTGTGAGATTAAAATTTCAAAACCACTGAAATTTGGAAGATTAAACTTCAATTTTGGATTCCCTCGCTTTGATGCTTTTCCCCAATTCATTTTTCTCAGTTGGTGTGCCGTGTTTATTCTTCTTCTGTTGGTCGATTTTGCCACCATTCTTTGGTTCTTTTTTGTTCATATCAAAAACGACGACGCTCTCACAAAAAAGAAATGTAAATAAAATTGAAAAATACATAAAAATATCCAATTTTTCAGTTTTATCTGCGGCGATTGTTGGCTTTTGGTGTTCGATTTTCTTGCGCCTTCTCAACTCGGCCTCGAAATTGCACTGATTAGCCACCGCTTTGACCTCCGAGTGGATGAACACTTCAAGACACGCAAATGGAAATTGAACAAACAATTCATAATTCAATGGGACATTCAAGAAAATGGGACCAAACAAATGCAAATTGTCAAATCCGATGGAAATCCATTGCCAATCCCGCGAAATCCGTTGCCCAACAAAGTCATCGGATTCAGACACATTCAGATCATGTAAAAAATTGATTAATTTTGATTTTTTCATCTACATTTACGGTTTTTCAGGTACATCGATCAAAATGTCGTCGCATTTCTCCGCCGTTTTCACCGTTTTTTCGCCGTTTGTTCAACGGATTTGTACATTATCACGGGCAATGATCGCATTATGGACTTTGTTATGCTCAACATTTGGCCAATGTTTCGCCATTCTATGCATGTGATGTATTTGAGTTCCATCGCTTTTCGCCGTATGCGCCAATTGGCCCCGTCAATGCTCAACGATTGTCCATCACTTCGCTATGTCTCTTTCGATGACACCATTTTCCCCGAATTTCCGCCCGATGAAAGTGCCAATGCGTCGGATGGCCAAGCGGTGGCTAAATGGCTGTTGACGCCCCGTCCGGATGGTCTGCCAAAGTGGCTTAGGCATTTTCCAATGCTTCTTCTCCGGTTGCTTTTTACCTTGACTTTCTGATGTCTTCTCCACCTGACTTCATTGTGCCATTTGATCGGATCAACGAAGTGACTGGAGAGAAATTGGCACTGGAACAAAATGATACAAATGATTGTTGGCTCAGCCGTTGTCCAATTGCGTGGGATTGGACAAATTGGAAAAATGTGGCGAATGAACTGAAAAATCGTACGAACCCAATTGACATTGTGATCAGCGATGGCGGGTTCGACGACGGGTGAACAATTTAAAATGATTAATCATTTTATGAGTCCAATCGTCGACAATTTTGCTTAGACTTTGTGGTTTCTTCAATTCGTACCCAAAAATGTACGGTTTTGTTTTGAAAGGACAGAATTATGGTACAAAAATTAAGGATGGTTAGTTGATTGGACTCATAAAATGCCATTGAATTCATAAAAATTGAATTGGCATATAATTTGCAATGGAATCATTTTTCAGTCTTCTTCTCGACGACGCTTCTCCAGGGCCGAGTGATCAGCAGAAGAAATGGATCAATAATGAATCGATTGGTGACGCAATTGTCTGACCGAAATGATTTTGGCACTGTGCCATTTCAATATTGTGTATAATTTGTTTGTATTTGACCATTGCTCCCTCATACTTTCACTCATTTCCATTGTATTTATGTGTATGTAATTAGGTAATTAAAATTTTGAGTAATCGTTGATAAAATGAGCTAATGATTTAATGGAGATTTCATCAAATAGCAGCACAACACACAATAATGCCATGGCACTATGGGTCAAGTGTCAGACAAAATTGCTCATAAAGCCAAATAGCGTAATTGGCGTAAATTTTTGCGCGCTAATTTGTAAATTTTCACTGAAAATGCCTTTTTTGTATTTTTTTTTATTTTGATCAGCCACAAAATGTTTTTCATCCCGTTTTAGTAATGTTCTAGGCCGAAATTATTAATCAAAACACAGAATAAATGTTGTTTTTGTCTTCTTTTTTTTTGTTGCGAAATTGCCTTAAATTTGCGAAATTCCTAATTTTTCATGCGGTGCCTACCCCAGTGCTCATGTATTATGTATGATTCATCCCATACAAAATTTTCAAGCCTCCGATTACCATTTTTTTTTTTGAATTTTACAATGCAAATGCAACCGACATCGTCCAAATTGGCCACAACGGAGGGCAAACGGGGCTTTTTCAGTGTACCAACTGAGTTGAAGAAGCCAACCGTTTCCCAGGTATTAATATTGGAAAATTATGTATCGAAAAAAAATTTTGAGTGACAAATGGCGGAAAGGGAAATTTTGGGCGATAGCCCTGATTTTTGGGAAATAATTCCTTTTATAGTTGTCCGAATTAAACAAATTTATTATCAACCGATAGCTCTATGTGTTCTCTATTAGCCTGTAAAATTACAAAAAATTTCGTTATGTTTCAAAAAATTATGGTCAAAGAGTCGGAAATTTCGAAAAAAATTTTCAAAATTTTTTTCGAAAAGTTAGTTGTATCTGTTATAAAATTTAAAAAAAAAATCAAATTTCATTTTTTCAATCATGTAAATTAAATAAAAATTCCCAAAATGTTAGCCCCTTTCACATTCGTCTGCTGCTGATGGAGACTGCTGGTATTTCAAATCGGAATGCCGTCGGTCGGACACGTCTTCTTCCCCAGCCGCCGGTGGCACCTCAAAAAGTGGAACTGTTGAACATCGACATGTACAGCATGGAGGAGCAGACGATGTGCACTTTATTTGTCTCTAAAGCTAATGGACGGACTTATGGACAGAAAAATTTTCAGGGGGTTAGGGCAACCCGAATTTTTTTGCCTGCCCAAAAAAAATTTTTTTTTCAAAAATAGGCCTCGCTGTGGCAAAAAATGCATTTCAGCCTATTTGTCAATCATTCATGAGCACAATTTTTTTTTACTGAAATAGAGGAAATTAGTGGTCAGATGGTGATGAGAGTCGCGCTGATTTTTTTTTTTTTTTTTTTGTATAAAAATGGCAAAATCTTGGTCAATGAAACGAATTTTTTTGGCATCAAAATTTGAACAACCGAATTTAGCCTCTTGGAAGGGTCAAAGGAATTTTGTCAGGACTGGAGGGACCAAATGCGGGGCGAAAGAATGACGAATAAATGCTCTATTTTCTGCATTTTTTTTTTGTTGCTGATTTGAATTTTCATTGAAATGCTCCTCACTTTTGTTGATTTTTTCGTTCGAATACATTTTTTTCTTTAATTTTTTACTGTGTAATGGATGGATCAGATTTATTTGAACAAACAAAAAAACGGTGCGGGGGGAAAACTGCGAGGGACGGGAAGGGGGGGGGGGGAAGAGCTGCTTCCCCGTGCGGAACCGCTCAGTTGGGCGCGCACGGTTGGGCGCTCACGTTTGGGCGCCAGTATGTTTTTCCACTTAAGCTTTTTTCTTTGGCATCCAAATCCAACAATCTTGGTATCATTCGAAAGCTTTTATCATGCTTTATTAGCCTAACAAAAAACAAAAAGGTTTCCAAGCCTGGAAAAGTTTTTATTAAGAAAAAAACTTCAAAAATTTCGACTTTTCGCAATTTTCATGTATAACTTTTTTCGTATTTGTCTAATCGCGAAGTAATAGCTTAGAAAAAGCTTTTAACATGTTAAGCTTTCGAATGATATCAAAAATGTTGAATTTAGTTGACAAAGAAAAAAGTGGTAGAAAGTTATAGTGGAAAAACATGCTGGCGCCCTGCCGTGCGCGCCCAAATGTGAGCGCCCAACTGAGGTAGACCGTCCCCGTGCAAATCCCTAAAAATCCTTGAAAATTTTACAAAGAAAATCTTGAAATTTTTTTAGCTATTTTTAGAAGTTTTGAAAAAACAGTAATTTATCAAAAAATTTTGAAAAATCGCTGAAATCCTCAACTTTTTTTGAAATTTTCTCAAATTTTAAACAAAAACTTTAAAAAAAATAATTTTTTGGGGAAACCATACGGGGGCGGGGGGGTGTTACGTGGGGAAACGGCGAGCACGGGGTAGGGGGGGGAGGTAGTGCCGCCCGTCACAAGTCAGTGTCCGTCCGCAACATCCTCCTCATTAGCGTAAATCGGTAAGCGACCTGTTTTTAAAAATTTTCCTCACATTTCCTATCGGCATGTCGAACCTCTAAAATCCCTTTCTTAAATATTCTTAAAGCCAATTACGGTTTCAGAAAATCGCAAAATTTATCCTAAAGGCATATACAATAAAACACAAAACAGTAAAAATTGATCACTGCAACAAAAAAGGAACAATTTTAGATCCGTCAAATGGGCTCAAATTCGTTCTCCAACTCCGCATTCAATTAGATCGATCACTTCTCAACAAATCACTTCTGTTGTTGATCACTTGGGCCGGGAGTTGCGTCAAGAAGCCTTAAAATAAAAAGAATTTAAATTAAAAGAAAAACATCCGCTTACCCCTTCCCGATTTCGTATTCACCGAAAATATTAATATGAATTTGATTCCACTGATCACAAATTTCCCAATCAATCGCTTCTTCCTCCCATTTTGTCCATTTGCTTTCATCTCGCGCAATTGGAGAACAGACCAAAAGAAAATGATCGCTATGGTCAGCCCTTTTCAACACCAATTGTTCACGAGTGTATTCTTTGGTACTATAAAAGATCTGAACGGAGCCAGCACGAGAAAGGTTAAACCAAAAGACAACGATGAAATTGGCAGGGGAAGAAGCGGAGGCAAAAGCCTAAAAAGTGGAAAAATTAATTAAAAATAGAATTAATAATTAATGCATTAACAATGGTAAGATACCGCTTCGACGGCTGCAATTTTGAACAGCCAATTCTTCCATTCATTCCTGACGAAATCGCATTTGAACACTTTTGGCAAATTGTCTGGACGGGCAGTGAAAAGCCATTTGGCCAACGCTTGTCCATCCGATGCCGCGGCACTGTCATTGCATGGGAATTCGGGGAACAGATCGCCAAAATAGCAGGAGACAAAGCGAAGAGACGGACAATCGTTGAGAATTGTTGGGACGAATTTTCGCAAATTGTTGAAAAATCCGACGGATAATCGCAAGCCATGAATGTTTTTTCCGAACATTGGCCAAATGTTGCGTAAAAAGAACTCCGTAATTCGATCATTGTGCAAATCGATGGCCAAATTGATTGGATAAGAGGCGAAAATTGGACAAAAATGCTGGAGAAAAGCGATGGCATTTTGATCCAAGTAACTGAAAATGAATGGGAATGTTGTCAAGAATTAATTTAGAATCAATTTTACCGGACGATGATGCGTTCAAACCCGACGACTTTCTTTGGCATTTGAATTTGCGGAATTGGCAATGATTTCCAATTGGAATTGGCAATTTCCAATTCCCTGATGCCATTCTTTCCAAAATTTCCTTCAATTCGAATAATTCTGAATGTACATTTTCGCGTTTTGAAATGTTCATCGACGTAATAGTCGAAACGGTGGCTGATCAGTGCAATTCCAAGGCCAAGTTGTGAAGGCGTAAGCAATTCAAACACACAAAACCAACAGTCGGCGGAAATGAAACTGAAAAAAGGGAAAATAAAATTGAAAATTGGCATTTTTTAATTTAATTTTACATTGCTTTTGCCATCTTTTCCTCCGCTTCTTTTCGGCGGTCTGACATTTGTTGGCATAAAATATTGACAATTTTCGGCACTTTTTCAATTAAATGGGCTTTATTTTCTTTAAAAATTATATTAAAAAAGTCAACTAAAAAAGTAATAAAAATCCCAAAAGTGTAAAAAAGTAAAAAAAAAAAGCATGTTAGAGGCTTCAGTCAAAGTTTAGAAAACACTTTTTAAGTCATTTTAAGGCAAATGTTCCATTGTTTTTGAATTTAAGCGATTTTTTAAAAATCACATTAAAACTTTAAAACAACATTCTCTGTTTCAACATTCACAAATGTTTACCTACATTTAATCCAAATACGCTTTTGTCGTTTGGAAAAACTAACGAAATTTGATGAATAGGCTCCAATTTTTAGCCAGAATTCCAGGGGCCAATCACAATTACGAACGACAAACGACAAAACGGACGACAAACGACAAATTTGGCATTTGTCTCCGAATTTGTCATTACGACAAAAAATTATGTCGTTTGTCGTTTGAATAAGCCGTTTTTCCGTTTGTCGTTTGTCTCTGTCGTGTGAATTGTCATCCAATCACAATTGACAAAATCTACCGTAAATTTGTCGTTTGTCGTCACTTTTTTAAGGATTAATCAACATTTCTCAGGTAAATGCAAAAAAAAAAAAATTGAAAAATTGCAAAAGAGTCTTTCTATGGGTTTTTGGGTACGTAGATTCCAAATCTAACAGTTATTTTGCTCTAATTCTAATCATAAACCTAAATTCAAAAGACCCGAATAAATGGATGAAAAATCATAGATAAAAGTATAGAAATGAAAATCTGCGATCGGATTCATGATCATAGAACTCATTTACCGCTAGAAACATGTTTTTAATATTAAATAAAAATTATTGGGTCAAAATAATTTGGTGGATTTTTGGGACACTTCTCAGACGACAAATTTGAGGGGCGGTGTTGAGCGCCCCCCAAATATTTGGCGTTTGTCGTCTGAAATTTGGGGTTTGTCGTTGGTTTCAATCACAATTACGAACGCCAAACGACAAACACCAAATTTTAGACGACAAACGACAAATTTCGGGAGATAAACGACAAAAGACAAATTTTCTAATTGTGATTGGAGATAACGACAAACGACGTATATTACGACAGATTTGTCGTTTGTCGTTTATCTTTTGTCGTTTGTCGTTCGTAATTGTGATTGGCCCCAGACACAAATTATCGTATCATTCCCTTCCCCCGCCATTGCCTTGCCATTTGCCCAACCCAACACCATCCCTTCCCCTTCCCTTCCCATCTCATCCTTTCTCTTCCCTTCCATCCCTTCCCCACCCCCCTCCCCCCTCTCTTCTCATTCCATTCTTTCGTCCGCCCGTTTTGCTCCCCTTCCCCTCCCCCCTCTCTCTTTCCTCCGCCAGTCGAAGGTGCCAATCGATAATTGTGCATTGGGCGGGGGAGGGGAGGAGGGATTTGTGCGTACTTTTTGTCCACGACGAATGCTGCTGATCATCGAACTGCACCAGCAGCAGCAAAAGCGAAGGTGTGCAGCTGCGACGGACGGGCGGAGAATGGCTTTGTTTGGTTTCGGCTTCTTTTGTTGTTCAAATGCCTTTGAACAAATCGCAAATTGTCATCCCATCGCTTTGGCACCGTTTTTCGGCACACTTTTCCTTTGTTTGTTTGTTCACTAATTGTCCATTTAGTACTGTCCCTCCCTCCATTTCCGTCATTTTTTGTCCACTTTTTCTCTGTTGGTCCTTCTCACTCTTTCTCTCCCCTCCATTCCTTCTCACTAACCCAAGGACGTCCTTCCGTCGCTCTCTCCGCCTTCTCTCCCACTCATTCCCGTCAAATTCCATGGCGGTATCCTTTCATTTTTGTCTCTGTTTTATAATATCTGATTAGTCTTTGATCTAATTGATATTCATATTAATCTGATCTCTTCTCATCCATTCCTTCTAGTTTCCCCACCTCTCATTCACTTTTTTTTAAACTTTCCCTTCTTTTTGATTGAGTTTTTCTCCTACCGTACCCCCTCTCCCATCCTACAGTACTCTTCTGCGTTTTTCCTCATTCCTTCTTCCCCCTCCCTTTCCCCTCACAATTCTTCTGCTGCTGTGTCGTCGTCGTCTTCGTTTGGAATGGCCCTTCTCTTCCCTTTGGTTGGGCAAATTTTCCCATCAATCAGTGCGACGGGGCGGTGACCTCACCGCCGCCACTCACAGCACAAAAGTCGGTCCAAATGGCAAAATTGCCCGCTGAGGGAGGGGGAGAGAGAGAGAGGGGGAGGGGGGGGGGGAGCATAAAATTTATATAATAAATAAATAATGATTGAGCATCTTGAAGAGGGTTGTTTTGTAATTCAGAAATGTGCATAATATAAAATATTGCAAGTTTTTTTATTTTTCATAACGTAAATACCTTTTTTTTGTAAAATTTAATTTGGCTAATCGTGGCATCTTAATTTGACTGATTTCGGCATACTAATTTTATGGCATATTTAGTTACGGCACATGCATTAATTTAAATCATTATGGCATATTTAATTATGACATATGCATTACTTTGACTGATTATGGCACATTAATTTTGGTATCATATGACTGATTATGGTATCTTAATTAGGCTAATTATGGCATATGCATTAATTACTTTGTCTGATTATGGCACATTTAATTTTGGTATCATATGACTAATTTTGGCTTATTAATTTGATTGATTATGGCTTCGTTGTCACTTCGCTTTTCCGCTGATCAGCAGCTGATCACTGACAATGAGCTCGCCGATGCTGCTGACTGTGAAGAGCAGCACCAACAACAGCTCCAAAGTGACGAGTTCCATTTGCTTGGGCTCTCCGAACACATCAGCTGCCCTTTGTGCGGCGATTTCCTTTCCGACGCCGTCACTTTGATCGGCTGTCTCCATTTCTGTGAGCTTATTTATGGTTGAGACTTATTAGAATTGGATTTCGTCTCTTAAAACAGAATTTTTTTTTTAAATTAAAAGCGAAAAATCCGGCAAAAATAATTTAATTTGTCGGCACAATAAAAATATTTATTGAATTTTGGGGAAAATGCTTTTCTTGACAATTGATAAAATTTGTTCGAATTCGTAAACCCGAAATGGTTATTTATTCGTTCTCCCATTGGTCAGTTTGTCGTCCGTGTTTGCTTCGCCACCTTTCTTCACAAAACTCCCCAAATTGTTGTCCCAAATGTTACGTCCAATTGGGCCCCGAAAAGCCGTTCTTTCGCCCTGATTCCGCGCTTCAGGAACTCGTGAGTCACTAATTAGTGAATTACTAATTATTAAATTAATTAATGGGCTCATTAGCCTTTTATCAAAAATATATTGAAAGCGAAAATAATGAAAAACTTTAAATATGCTTCTGATTTATTGCCGTTTGCTTACAAATAAATTTATTATTGGTACGAAATGAATGTCCAAATATTTATGCCTCGGTAATTTTCACAGTTTTGGTTTTCACGGTCCACCAAATTCATAAAAAAAAAAAAGTAAAAACAATAATTTATTGCTTTTATTTTTGTGTAAAATGATGAAAAGATATTTTCCATAATAATAAATCTTTTAAAATTGACAAATCTAAAATTAATATATTTTAATAATTCGAATTTTGCGATTTTAACATTTTTCTATAGGAAATTTTCTATCATTTGAATAAACTTTCGATTAAATGCCTAAAAAAATTAATTTCTGACGGATTGTCCGCTTGACTCATCCAATCCATCGGTGTACCGACATTTCGCCAACTTACATTTCGCCAACTGACATCTCGCCAACTAAGCCAAATTCGGACGTTTTGCCAACTCACCCAAAAAATGACATTTCGCCAACTAAGCCAAATTCGGACGTTTCGCCAACTCACCCAGATTCGGACGTTTTGCCAACTGACATTTCGCCAACTAATATAAAATAATTTTTTATTTTATATAATGTTTAATGATCAGGGCTGCAAAAAATATGCACAAAAAGTGGCCAAAATATACGCATAAATATGCAAATAAAGTCGTGAAATATGCACTAAATATGCACAAAAATCGCAAAATATGCACCAAATATGCACAAAAAAACTTGAAAATTAGGGGTGCAAATTAACTTTAAATTTTTTTTTTCATTAGTACATACACTTGACAATGAGCTACAGTTCTTTTATAAAATTCTCTTAGCAAATATTGACATTTTTAAATCAAAAATTTTGTCATGAAAAAAAAAATTTGGGGGTAGAATTTTTGTGAAAATTTTTCTTTCTTAGTGGTGTGTTTTTTAAAAATTTTCGGTCGATTCTTAGGGGGTGTATTTTTATGAATTTTTAGGGCCGATTCTTAGGGGTGTATTTTCCGTTTTTATTGCATTTTTGTTAACAAATTTTCCAGAAAATGGCAAAATATGCATAAAAATGCAGAAAAACCCAAAATATGCAAAATATGCATAAAGGCCCAAAATATGCAAAAATATGCAAATAAAAGTCCCGATTTTTACAAGCAAACACAAAAAAGAAAGTGTTTTTCCTACTATTTAGAGCATGGAGAAGCCAGGAAAAAAATATGCTTTTGCATATTTTTTGCAGCCCTGTTAATGATAATAAAATTTATAAAAAGTGTATATGCTCTCTTAATAATTCTGAACAATGACTTTTCTATTTATTTGATCAGAGAATCAGAATACTGACACTGCACGTAAGAAGAGAAGCGAAAGTCTTTTTTTGTTTTCCGCTTCTCATTCTCGCAAGCAGGGACGATGATACGTAGTAGAGCTGGTCGGGACCGGGACCTGAAAAAACCGGGATTTCCCACAGCATTCCCGGTCCCGACCAGCTCTAATACGTAGGGATTCTTGCACCAGGGGTGGGACGCGACCGCGATCCGCGGCGTTTTTTCCCGCGACCGCGGCAATTTGAATCCGCGACCGCGGGATTTTTCTGCCGCGCACCACCCCTGTCTTGCACCACCATGATTCTAATATTCTCGCCAAGAAATGGTCATTGCTCTGAATTGTTAAGAGAGAAACAAACACATTGTTGAATCGCTGATGAGAGCCTGGTTTCTCATAGATAAACAAATTTGCATGAAATTTTGTTATTGTTTCATAATTGAAATCAGTTTTAATCTAGTTGGCAAAATTAGTTGGCGAAACGTCTGATTTTTGGTGAGTTGGCAAAATGCCCAGCTGGCGAAATGACAGTTGGCGAGATGACCAGTTGGCGAAATGTCAGTTGGCGAAATGTCATTTTCTGGGTGAGTTGGCGAAACGTCCGAATTTGGCTTAGTTGGCGAAATGACCAGTTGGCGAAATGTCATGGAGCCAATCCATCATCCTCTGGCGATTATGTGCAGTTTTTTCGTGTGAAAATAAGATGAAAATATCTTTCTAGGAGCATTTACGTAGTCTTTTAGATTCATTATGACAGACAAAAGAAACTTTTAAATCTTGGCCCAAAAGGATTGACACATTATTTTTCAATTTTTAAGGTCTACAAATTGGTTCCCGACCTTTTCTGGCGTCGTCTCTCCCGAATTGCGCGTTCCCGTCGCCGTCCTCCGCCGTCCTCTGCCAATGCGTCGGCACTTTCCACCGAACGGCGCCTCCTCAAAAGGCAACGGCTGCTCCAATTGTCCGCTTCGCTTTGTTCGCCCGACGAAAAGATTTCCGTCCAAATTGACTACGTCCCATTGGCCCACATTTTGGCTGCAAATCGTTCCCACCACCAAACAACGGCAAATTCGGCAAATGTCGGCACCGCCACCCCTTCCGGCACTGTCCCCTCCGCTCCCATCTCCGTTTCGGCATCGCCTGGGGGCACTGTCCCTTCGACCGCCAAAGTCAAAAGACAGCAGCAACCGTTGTTCTTCCGCCGCTTCTTCCGCTGTTCCGCCCGAGTGAGGGTGGAACAGTTGAAGCAACTTTTGGAGATGAAATTGGCGATGACCGACCATTTCGGAGTGTATTTTGTGGACGGAACACTGCAAAATGTGCTGGAGGACGACTACACTTTGGAGGTGGGCAAAGGCAATTTAAGGAAGGAAAGCATTGAGTGGTATTGACTAATTAGTTAATGATGCTTAACACTGAAAAAGGCCGGGAAAAGAGACCGACGGAATTTGGCAAATTAACTCGAGACAAATCAAAACCCATTTTAATTTATCAAGGCTGAGACGAACAATTCAAAAAACATCTTCACTGCAATAAACTTACTGAGGATTAATTTTTTTTTTCACATTTTTGATAGCCTTAGATTTTTCAATGAAAAAGTGGAGAATGCTCCGATAGATGGATAAATATTTAAATGCTTTTTGGGATTAGCATAAATTACCCCCCAAATGACTCAAATTACCCCCCCCCCCCCTCAAATTCTCAGGACATTGTCCACCTGTTCAATTGGAGTCGCGAGTCGCCCCTTCTGCTCCATTTCACGCTGGCCAAACTGTCGCAGGAGGAGGAGGAGGACAAACCGCCGGTGTTGGAAGAGATGCCCCAATTGGAAGTGGAGGGCGAAACGGCGCCAACGGCAGCACAAATTGTCCACCGAACGGAAAAAGTCGGCGACGGAAAAGTGTCGGCGGAAGACGACGAAGGAGGCGAAATAGTGATGGACACAGACGGAGGAGGGGGAGAGATAGTGGGGAAAAACAACAGCAGCAGGGGGAAAAAGGATGGCGAGAGACAACAGCAGACGCAGGGAGAGAGGCAAGAGAAGCAGACGAAGAAGACGAATTCGGCACCGAAGAAGACAGTGCCGGCGGAAGGTGAATGGGAGGCGAAGGCACTGATAAGGCACAACCCTTGACTGATCAGCGGGGGGACTCTGATCCGCCGGGTCATTCGATGCACTGAAATTCTTTTCCCATAGGCTAATCCTTCTCCGGTAGCAATGGCATTCTTTTTCACTTTTGTACATCCCTTTTTATCATACTTTATCAGTGCAACAACCAAATGCATCATCAGCAGTAGCAACTGTTTCACCGCCTAAGCTTCACTCTTACGGCACTCCGTCCGCAGCGGAAGTGCCGTCGCTAAAAAATGAGAGGAAAAAGCATAGCAGAAAAAGCAACTTGAATAAAATGGAAGAAAATGAAATGAATTTGGCAACAAAAGCGGGGGAAGAGACAACGGCACCGATGCCGAAAAAGAGAAAAGCACCCCAAAAAGGGGGAGACAAAGAGACGGCGAAGAGGAAGAAAATAGTGGGAGAGATGAAAGACGGAGAGAGCTCAAGGACGAATGATAAAGCGGAAGGAAGAGAGACAGAGGGAGAGAAACAGAAGCAGGAAAAAGAGGGAGGAGACGAATTGAAAGAGAGAGGTACAGAAAACAGAGCAAAGAGAGACAATATAGAAAAGGAGGAAAGTGATCAGAATCAGCTGACTGAGAAGGAAAGTGCTGATCAGCAGAACACAGAGACGACGAAGCAGCAGGAAAGGGGAAAAGAGAGTGTGGCGAAAGGGGAGAACAAAGAAGGCAGAGACAGCGAGACAGAAAAAGCAGACGAAAAACAGAAGGAAACGCAGAAAAACCCATCGACGGTGAGAGATTTGATGGGCTTAAACAATTGAAAAACGAACTCATTTAAACTCCGATTTTTCAAATTTGGTTTCAGTCCTCCGATCAAAACAACGGACAAAAGTTTTTACTAAATGAAATTGCGACAACAACAACCGAAGGACAACAGAAAGAAGAACAAATGTCAACAATGAAATTGACGGAAAAGAAGCAGCAGAAGACGACCAAATCAAAAACCAAAACGGAAACAGAAAAAACTAACGGAAAAAGCAATGGAAAAAGCGGACATTCGAAGCCAAAAACGCAACAGAAAAAGACGTCACCGACGGCATATTCATCCACGGCGTCGGCACAGGCACAGAACCAATATCAGCCGAACAACAACAGCAACCAACAACAACAACAGCAATTCCAACTTGGCCAACATCAGCAGCATTTGTCCTCCGTCGTTGTGCCACCGCCAATGGGCGGCGGAGTGCCGTCGCCGTTTGGCCCCTCCCAAATTCCCTTCGCTCCCCAAATGGCTGCTGCGTATGCGCCATTTTTGCAGAATTTTATGCAGAACGGTGGTGCGGCAACAACTTCCGCTTATGTGGCGGATGCATTCAGTGCAATGTTTGCACTGCTCCAACAACAGAGGCAACCGCCGACGCCGCAGCAGCAGCACCAACTTGGCCAAATGTTTGCCGGCAGAATGATGGGAATGGCATCGGCCGCTGCCGCAAATGCCAGCGCAGGCGGAGGGAAAGTGCCGACGACGACACAACAGCAAAAAGCACCGGCAACGGCGAAAGTAACGGCAACGAATGGCACTGGCGGCAGAGGGATCAGTGGGGGAGGAGAGAGGGGGAAAGGGGGACAATTCGAAGGGGACGGGGTAAAGAGGGGGGGGGGGGGATAATCCGGAGAATTTAAATATAGAAATCGATGCTATTCCATTTGATTCGCTTTCAGGTGCCTTCCATGGCAAACGGCGGCTGCACAACAACAAAGGCAAACAGCGGAAACAACGGCACCAAAAGCAGCAAAAGCGGCGGAGGGGGAGGGACGAAGTCGCCAGTGAAAGCGCTGCCGACGATGGGCCGCGGGGAGGACAGACCGTCGATGGTGGGAAAGGCACCGACGAGCGGAGGGAAAAGCGGCGGAGGAGGGCACCCAATGACGAACGGAACCGCAGAACAGATGAAGCAGCAGCAACAAAAGGTGGGGAAAGACGGAACGGAAGAGCAATTCCTTGGAAGACATTCCTCCCCCCACCGATGGCTTTTTAAAGGCATAAATTTTTTTTTGGTCAGCTATATTCAAATTTGAATTTTCGAGGCCCTACAACTTTTAAAACCTTTTTGGGAATTCCAATACAAATCGGTCTGATAATGCTGTTCAGTTAGCTGCTTTTTCAAATTGTAACAGTCAAAATAAAAACAATTCTCCTATTGACAGTCTCTCAATGGTCAGTCCAATCGATTCGCTTCCTCTTCCTCCGTTCTGAAGACGCCAATACTTCCCGGATGATGAAGCACTGTTTCATCCGATTGACTCGTGCCTTTCTCACTTCTCATCACCATAAAGGAATTAACGAACGATAAACGGGGCTTTTTACAGGCTTTTTGTGATTTTTTGTAAAATTTCCCCCATTTTTGAGGGGGTTACCCCCCCCCCCCCCCTCACCTGTTGATTCTGTACATTTGACACGACACTTCCTCAGACGGGGCTTTCTTTTCCAAATCATAGAAAATACCAAAGAATTGTAAACAAATGTTATTTAATGGAGAATTTATTTTAAATTGTTTCTATAAGCTTATGTATATTATTTTAAAATTGATTCTTCTGATTGTTTTAAATTGCATAAAATGATTCGTAATTTTGAAATAACTTTGATATTACAAAATCATTAAACTGATTGGGGAACTGTTTTGATAAGTCCCAATTAATAATATTCATTACATCCATAAAATAGGAACGTACGTTTTAAACTCTATTTAATCAATCCGGCGGAAATCTTTAGTTGAACTCACGCCATTTTCGTGGGTGAAGTGCTAATTTGACAAAGTGAAGAACGGCATGAGATTTTAATGAGCGGAAGGGCGCCATGAAAAGCCTTTTGGCATTTTCTTCGCTTTGTTTCCTCTGAATTTACCTTGCCTTTATCTGTGTGTCCATTTTGCGTTAACCTTTTGGCTTTTCATTGGCCTTAATCTGTTTTTTCAGCCTTCACTTAATTCATCTTTCAATTAAAAATTGAATATTAAATTGTCAGTTTTGCTTATTAATTCAAATAACCTTTGTTAATTTTTAATAAGCAATCAAAGATTTATTTAATTGTTAGCGTCAAATGCCAGACGAATAAAATAAAAGACAAAATGTAAAAAACATCTGCCACCAATTGATTCTTTTCTTCTATTTACTAAATTTATAGCCTTTTTAAAACTAATTTTTTATAAAATTTAGAATTGTTCAATTCTTTTTGCCAATTCCTTCCAATCCAATTTTTTAATGAACATTAAAAGTTTTAGAAAAGGCATTAAAAACTGAACTAACACCAAAATGAACAGTTCCGTTTTGGTTGAAAGCGGCGTCCAATTGGAAATGCCAATTTTGTTTGCTTTGTCCGGCATCGAAATGATGCTAAATTTGGTCGAGTTGCCCACCTCCGGGATCAACATTTATCTGATCGGACGAACACCGATGATCCATCGCAATTTGAAGTTTATTCTGCTCTACCAAAGCGCATGGATTTTTATTGTGACATTTTTAAATATTTATAAAAATCCAAAATAAAAAAAATATTTAATTTTAATTATAATTAATTTATTATTTATTTATTTTATCTTTTTTTAATTGGCTTTTCCTTTTCCCTTTTCAGCGTTCCTTCGCCCGCTTTTTCATTTGTCTGCTCAAATTTCTCTCTGCCAATGCTTTGTTCAGTGAGCAGCTCCAACCCTTCAGATTTGCTTATCAGCTGAGTGCTTACAATCGCAATTTTGTGCCGCACATTTTGATCATTGAGCGACTGATGGCCACTTTTTGGCGTAAAAATTATGAGCGATCCGTCGGTTGGCACTTTTCGCTCGGATGGAGTTCACTCGTGGTAACATTTCCATTACGCTCCGTTGGAAGTTCCACTGTCTTTTTCCGTCTAATTTCCCTGGGATTTCGGCACTTCGTTTGACCATTTGTCCATTTCCGTCTAATTGTTTTGTTTTGCCTTATTACGCTCATTTCTTTGCCAATTCGTTTGGTTCAGTTTTTCGTCGCTTTGTACAATTCGTTGTCCACAAGCACAAAAAACACTTCACTTTCCGGCTTAATCACCACATTTGTGCTGCTGCTTTTGGGCTTCGTTGAACTCTTTGTAATTATCTCTAATTAAATAATAATTGTTTATTATTTTTTAAGGCTTTTATTTGGCTTTGGCACTACAACAAAAAGGCGTATATGAAAAGTTTGGCAAATGTAAAATTGCACTGCTTAACCGAGCGATACCAAGTGAAAGAAGAAGCATTTCTTAGTCAGAAGCAAAAGTTAATATTGTTAAGCTGTCTGAGAACATTCGCATTGGCAAGCAACTGATGCCAACAGTGATTCTGCAGCTTGTCAATGTTTTGGCCACCTCCGTTTATTTGTCCATCACAAATTTCGGCATTTCCGTCAACCAAAACATCAGTGCCATGGTGGTGGTCACCGTGACAACACTTTGTGGGCTGCTCATTGAAGTCACAATGATTACGTAAATGGAAATAAAATCATTTCTTGCATTAATTAAAATTACAAAACTTAAAATGCCATGAAATAATTTAAAAATGGGGCAAAATGTCAAAATATGCACAGGGACAAATTTGCCGGGCGTCCCGGGCCCGGTGGTTTGTCCGAAAAAACGAGACCGGGCCGCCCGGTAAAAGCCCGTCCGGGCTCAAATCGATAGCAGCAAAACGATCAAATGCAGATTTTGCACGTTATCATTTTTTTTTATTAGCGAATAAATATTAATTATTGCGCGTAAATGTAATTATTTTTTTAAATTTTGCGCGTATAAATAATTAATTATTTTTATTTTCCTTTAGCCACCATCCCTTCCTGCGCAGAAATTTGCGTCAAATTTTGTGCAAATTTGCGTCCAAATTGAGCGTCCGTCGTGGCCAAGTTCATTCTGAGCATTCGCATCGGCGGATGACGACGGCACAGAACGAAGCGGCGGCTGGCACTTCTGCCGTTCTGCACGAGGGCATTGCCATGCGGGACATAATCAGAGGACAAATTCTGACGCGGGGGGAGGGCGACCATTTTGCGATGCTAAAAGACACTTGGGAAAGGGGGGCAATGGCCACGAAAAAGGCAAAATAGGCAAAAATTGGCCAATTAGACGGGCAAAGTTTTGTAATTTGAAAATGATGAAAATGAAAAAATCATTACTTGACACATTGAATAATTGAATTTTTTTGTTTATAAATTTTTTTAATTTTATTTTTTAATTAATTTAAACAAAAAAAAAGGGGCGGGAAATGTGACGGATGTTAAGCGTTTGTTTGGTAGGAAAACGAAGTTTTAGGGAACATTTAACGGTACAATCGAATTCCGCCGACAAATTAATGCTCTTTTCGGCGGGGCTTAACAAACTCAAACTTAAACGAGGAATCATTCAGCGGAAGTATTCATTTATTATTTTTATAAAAAACTTTTTCAGATAATTTTTAGTGAATTTTTTTGCTAATAAAATTTTATGGCCCATCGTTAAATGTACAATTAATTAAGAAAATAATTCAAATTGTACACATTCATGTTTTTTTTTTTTTGCTTTTGTCTAAATGATAATTCGCTGTCGCTTATCGCTTACCAAAAAAGAAACAACGAATTGAAAAAATAGGAAAGAAAGAAAAGGGGCGGACGGAGGAGAAATTCATAAATTAAATTACAAAATTAAATTGTAAAATTACCTTTAAATTTTGGGCAAAACTCTCATAAATCACAGAGAAAGGAAAGGAAAGGACAGACATTTTTTAACTTTCCTCTCAAATCAATTAATTCCCTTCTCTGTTGCTTTAATTTAACTTTACGAATTCGGGGCTATTATTTTTCCAAAAAATGTAAATAAAGCAGAAAATTGACAATTATCACTTAAAAGGGATAAATGGGATAGAAAAGGGGACAAAACAAAATCAAAAAAAAACCGAATAAATATATTTAATTTAATTATTTTTAATAATTTGATTCATTTGTTTATATTCAAAACTAAATAAAATAATAATAATTATGACTTCGGACGATCGGATGCTCACTTTGACGCTGACCAATGAAAGCATTGTTCACTTTTGGATTCATCCCGTCACGCCCGGCGATGTCAGTCAAACGGAATGACAGTACCTTTGGGAAAGGCTGACAATTTGTTGGATACGGTGTTAGCCTAAGGCTGATCAGTGGTGATCAGCGACCGCTAATTTTAATTGTCACCGATTCAGGAACAAATCAGCGTAATTCTTTAGTTCTTCTAACTATTTGGAAATAATTTTAGCGGACCTCCCCCAGGGGAATTGCTTTTTATTGGACTTTAAATTCGAAAAGGGGGGAGTTCAAAATTCAAGAAAACTGCTGCCATTTTTTTTGCTTATTTCTCAGATTGCCAAAGTCTTTTTGTGCCCTTCTTCAAACGATGGCCTCCAACAGCAGCAACAACAGGTGGCCGAATGTGCCAAATATTCAAGCGATCGGTGGTACGAATTTTTCGAAATTAACGGCGCAGCGGCGGGCGATTATTTGCTGCGATGGACGGAGCACACCAAACTGTCGTTGGTTTATGTGTACGAACCGAAAACGGTGGGCCGATTTGGAGAAATTTAAAATAAATGACAAAATTGTACATATGAATCATTCATGAACAGCCTTTAGGGCTAACAGAGAGTCCAAATTTCCGAGACTCTCGAGCAGCCCTCTAATCATTTGTCTGAATGTTGGCATTTTTGGCTTCATTAATTTGTTCGTCTTCGGCTTTTCAGGTTTTAGAGGAAGGCATTCGCATTATTTTCGTCAATGAAAATGCCAAATTGCCCTCCCTCGGGGGCAGTTACCATTTCCGGGCTCCATTCGGTAATTTGCTCTGAAATTAATTTAAACAAATTAATTTGTTTATAAATTTACTTTTGAGGTTGGACCAGC
The DNA here is from genome assembly GCA_023374025.1 of Heterodera schachtii. Lineage (NCBI taxonomy): Eukaryota > Metazoa > Nematoda > Chromadorea > Rhabditida > Heteroderidae > Heterodera > Heterodera schachtii. The sequence continues at coordinate 749,205 of SIJG01000021.1, forward strand.
GACCCGTCGGGCTTTGTGCGGTCCAAAGATGGGCTTTTCCATTTGTTTTATCAGCACTATCCCCACGCCAAGCAATAGTAAGGAAAGAGTTGGTTTTCAAATTAATTTAATTTTAATTTTAAATACCATTCACTAATTACGCTTAAATCCTCCGCTCAGTTATTTGATCCATTGGGGCCACGCCGTCAGCAAAGATTTGGTTAATTGGATCCATTTGCCAATTTTCATGATCCCACCAAATGTGTTGCACTTGGACTTCGAAGTTGGCTATTTCGTCGGTTCGGTTGTCAATTTGCCCAGTGATGACTTTGGCATTTTTTGGACCCAAAGAATTCGTAAGTGCCATTTTTGAAGGAATTAATTAAGGTTAATTACTGTGATCTGACCTGCTGATTTCAGCTCTTGTTCTTCGAGGGACTGAATCAGAAAACCCATGGAGAGAAAATCAAAATTTTGTGTCCACAAAAGCGAGTTTATTTACTTTTTATTTAATTTAATTTTATAATTTATATTTAGGATTTAATCCATCCTGATTGGCACACGCACAAAATCGTCCTCGACCAATGCCCCTCTGCCGAATTCCCTCCCCTTGGCAATGGCTTTAGGGACCCCGTCGTTTCCCTGGGCCCAGGAGGTACAAAGTACAAATGTGAACAGCTTATTACCCAATTTATAATGCTAAACCTCTTTTTTTTATTTATCGAGTCCAAATTCGGACTTCAGCAGCAAGCCCAATAATGGTCAGTTTTGTTCAGGTTATTACTATATGAGTGTTGGAGGCGAGCGGAAAGACGGCTCCGCGGGCGTTGTGCTGTTGTACAGAAACGAAAGTAAAGAGCGGGACCGACTCGACAAGGACTGGGCTTATCAGGTGGGGGAGGAGAAGCGGAAATTGAGGAAAAGCATTGAAAATGGGGGAAAAGCGAAGCGGCAATGGCACCATTGAAAATGCAGGGCATTTTGTGGGAGGACAGCCGGGACAGAATGTGCGAATTGCCAATGCTAATTGCCTTGGGCGACCCGCTCGACCCCAACACGAAATGGCTGCTGTCGTACATGTTGGACAAGGGGTCGTACACAATGTGCGCGAGAGACGCCGAAGGAAGGTGAGGGGGGGGGGGGGGGGGGAGGGATTGGTTGGATCTTTTGTTCAATGGGGGATCTCGACATTCGACAAAATCACCAAGCCATTCCTTAGATGATAATAACTGCACCAAATTCTTGATTGCCCAATTAAAAAACGAGTCGGCAATTAAACACCCCATTACCGAAATGAATCCCGACGAATTCGGTCTCCAATTAAGCCCATTTCGATTTCGTTATCCCATTCTCAAGATATAATCTGCTGATGCTCTCTGCCTTTTAGAGAACGTTTGAATCCTTTGCTTGTTGGACATTTTGACGGGAAAAACTTCCAAAAACTCTTTGAACAAGAAATGGACTTTGCTCGTGCCTCTTTTGCTTATCAGGTGTTTTTTGGCATTTGAATTTTCCGATTTTCTACACTTTTTCTCCTTTAAGGGTTTCTATGACAAACAATCGGCCAGAAATTTCCTCATCGGATGGATCTTTGACTACGACATGAGAACCATAACCAATGATGCCCTAATTTCTGTTGGCAGAGCCGGCATTTTATCGCTTACAGTGCCGAAGGCATTTTAAATAACAAAAAAACTGAATTTAATTATTTTTTTAGGAATTGGTTTTGTCTGAAAATGAGCAATTTTTGCTGATCAAACCATTGCCCGAATTAAATTCCCTTCGTATGGCAAAGGAACCGCAGAATTTAAAGTGAAAATTAACAAATTGCCATTAAAACAATGAAAACTTTAAAGAAAAGGCCAAAAAATTCATTTGGAGATGGGCCAAGCCGAACTTTTCTTCCAATTCAAATGGGCAAATGATGGCACCGAAGAGAAATTCGAATTGGACTTAACGCCAACGCATTTAAAAGGCGAAAAATTGGAATTCCGGGTTGACCACAACGGCATTGAGCTGAAGAAAACCTGGTAATTGTCTTTGTTTAAATAAAATTCAAATATTAATCGCACAAAATAATTAATTAATTGCAAATTAATTACCCTCGAGGGAGAAAACGGACAAAAAGCGGATGCTAGTCCATAAAGTAAAGCCGACGAAAATTCACGTGTTCATCGACTTGGACTCCGTTGAATATTTTGCGGACGACGGTCGTTGGTCGGGCACTGTCCGTCTGACGAACGAAACGAGCGAAGAAAAGCGAATTGGGACGGTCGAAGTGATTAGGGGCAATTTTCGCAAAAATTGCAATTAATGGTAAACTATCAGAAATTTAAACAGTGCCAAAATGGGCTAACATTAAAAAAAACGTAGAATTTATATCCAATGTTTGATCAGTGTGTGCCATCAAGTTAAGATCATTTCGGTTCAATTTCAGCTGAAAAATGCTCCTCTGCTTCTCGAAGAGTCAAACTTATGGTATCTCAAATACGAATTGCACAAATCGGCGCGATTTTAAAACGAAAAGCCAAAAAAAGAAGCGGCGGACCATCACAAAAATGGAAGAGCGGATTTTATAAATAAAAAAAATGCCATTGTTACTTATTTTCAAATGGATGAACAGAAGAAAGTTTGGCACGGCAATTTCATGGACACAGCAAAACATTTAGCAAATAAGTCATCAAACAAAAAACAAAAAAAATTAGTTAAACGGAGAAAATGTCGATTTTAAATAAATTGATTAAAAATTAAGATTTTAGGGTCGGGGCAGAGGATTCCGTTTTCGATAAGAAACCTGTGTCATTATATTGTAAATAAATTGCACACAAAACTTTAAAAAATAAGCGCAGATGATAAATTTTAATGAGTGTGAATTAAATTAAATTATCTGAAATTATTTTAAAAATAATTACGTTTATTCACAATTTTCGAACTTCGTCCCATCATGGACCAATCAATTCGTTTTCATTTTAAGTCTTGCAAGAACAAGCAAAAATGGCAAGGCAACAGAAGAGTGGGGAAATTTTATGAACTTAAAACATGGCTTATCTAATTAATAATGAATTAACCTGAGCTAAACTGAAATTTCCAAACAATGGTCGATGCAAAATTTGAGATTAAGTCTGATCCGACGCCAAAGATCGACAGAGAAAATTAATGGGCGGGGGTTGAAAACATTTTACAGAAGTGGTTACAGTATACTGAAGCTCTTTTCTACTAATTATATTAAGAAGCAAATGATCATTGGCCATTCGATTTGATTTTGTTGTGAGTGTCGTCCGTTTGTCCCTCTTTTTTGCCTTTCGATGCCATGTTAATTGTTGGCAAAGTACTCCTTGCTCTTCTTGCTGTCCGGCTTTATGGTCTTTTCGCCCGGCTTCCAATTGGCCGGGCACACTTCGCCGTGTTCATCCGTAAATTGAAACGCTTGAACCAAGCGCAGCGTCTTGTTAAGAAGAAGCAAAATTAGCACAGTTTAACTTTTAAAATATTCCTCAATTAAAATTTATTAACGGATTCTATCAGGCGCCGCCAGGCAAAAAAATTAAGATTATTTTTAATTGATTAGCAGATTAAAATGTTAAATCAATAAGAAAAAAAGCCGATTGTAGGACCCCGGTAAAATCCTGACAGGACCTGTCCTACTGTACTTGACTCTAACGCCGGTGCATGTGTGTACCGTACCTCGTCGATTGACCGTCCAACTGGCGTATCGTTAATGGTAATTTGACGCAAAATGCCTTTCGTGTCGATGATGAACAAACCGCTTAAAAATAATAATTCAATTTAAATATATATTTCAGTCGTAAATTCCACCGATAAGCATTTCCCGTGTCCTCCTTCAGCACGCCGTAGTCGCGGCTGATCCGTTGGGTTCGGTCAGCCAAAATTGGGATTTGCATTTCGCCAAGTCCCCCCTGTTTGCGCGGTTTGCTGACCCATTCAAAATGACTGAAACGAAAACAAATAATTGTTAAAACATTTAAAACAATTAATTATTGCCAGAATTTAGAGTCAGTTGAACAGGCCAAAAGCTGCGTGTTTATGTTGGCAAATTCATTCGAACGGTCCGAAAAAGCGATGATTTCAGTTGGACAAACGAACGAACTAAAAAATGGACAAAAAATTAAAAAAATAAATTTAATTTAATAATTATTTAAAAAACTCACAAGTCCTCCGGGTAAAAGAACAGCACCACATATTTGCCTTTGTAGTCGTCCAACGACACCGTTTTAAAGTCAAAGTCCACCACCGCTTCGGCGCTGAAATTCGGCGCCGGTTTGCCAATGTTGGCACGCCCGGCGGACATTCTCTCTCTGATGATTTTGCGGTAAATTTCTGAACATTTTTACGGCTTTTAAATACATAACCCAAATCACATCCGTTAATTAGGGATTGAGAGTATTTTAAAACCAAAAATAATTTAAAGAATCGACCACATTCGCAATTCTCCGAATTGGGGGTTTATTTTATTATTATTTTTATTGTGTGGTATTCGCCAGTACCAATGCGCGAGGGCAATTAAATTTTTGGCCGTATTTTGTTGCTTGGAAACGAATTGGGGAATTTGGGAGACGGAGAAATTAGTGTGAATTTAAAATTCGTTTTCTTTAATGTGATCATTAAGGAACAAACAGAAAACATTATTTTTTTCAAAGAAAGACCATTTGGGAAAGAATTTTGATTAAAAAATAAATGAATTAATTACTAATAATTGTTAATTCTCATCTGTCGTCATATTAATCAATTAGCAAATTGGACACCCATTAGGAGTCGCTGCTTTTAAAGAGAATTGCTAATCGATAGTTTCTGCTTTTTGTTTGTACTTTGAATCCATGTTTTTTGTTAATATTCGTTTTTTCTTTGTATTAATTTCGGTACTTTTCCGTTTTGGGCCTACACCTCAAAATTAAAAAAAATATCAACAATGGGCGCGATTAATGTACATTTTTTGACAATTTCCATAGCATAAATTAACGTAGCGATAAAGGACCTCTCCTCTTTGGCGTTGCTCATAAATTATTGAACACTTGAGCGCGTCATTTCGTCACAAAAAATTATTATTCGAATATTTTTATAGAGGATTTTCGGCTTAAAAAGCTTCTAACTTTTCATTGTTTTTGTTAATTTTCAAAAATTTTTATTCAGCATTAAGTATGCTTACATGAATTTTTCAGATTTAAATTTGGAATTAAATTTTTTAAAAGTTCAATAAAACACTTATTTTGCAAGGCTCCACTAAACACAATTTGTTAAATATATAGACTATTATTATTCACTACATAACATAACAACAATAAAAATCACAAATATGAGAACAAACAATACGATTTGCATTTCTACTGTAATATATTGTAATAATTGAATAATGATGAGATCACAATTCCCTCGGGTCGTTTTGACTCCGTTTGCCCAAGGCACACCAAAAGCAGCTTTTACTCAACGCATTTACACCTTCGAAATGAGCGCCGTGTGCAATTCGCGCGCCTTTCGCTCAATTTCATCGGAGGAGGGATTCTGTGAGAAAGGAGAAAAACAATTGCAAAAAGCGGTCATGGGACCGAGAATTGTCAGAATTTTGGATAGACTCTCGGGCAGGGATTTATCCCAAGGGGAGGGAGGGGGGGGGGGGGAGGGCGTACAAAAAAAGGGGGTTGAAAATGATGGGGCTAAAGCTCCCGCCCCCCGCTGAAATCCAAATTTTTTTTTTCAAATTTTGAAATTTTAATCTCTTAAAAATGCATTAAAGTTTTCAAAAAATGTGCCGGCTGCGCCCAACAGTATACGGGAGAATTTCTTGGTAAACGTTTTCTCCATCGGAGCCCCCGAGTCGCCAGCCAACGACTCGCAAGCCTAACACACTTTTGCCGAATTGCGCGGTAAAATTGAGATATATTTTAAAATTTTGTGAGAATTCGCATCCCAAATCCCCCGCCCCTCTGTTCTGTTTCCTCAAATTCACTGCCCATAATGTTAAATATGCGCACCAGTGGCAGTGCCAATGTGCTACTGTCCGTGCCGATCCCGTGGGTATTGCCAAAGTCCAAAAGGAAGGGAAAGCGGCACTGATTAAGCGGCGACTGACACTGGGCAATGGTGAGCACGTCGCCGCGCGAGACGTGCAGACGCACGCGCTGCCACTCGCGTGCTTCGGTCTCTGTTTTTGCAGGTGCCGTTCCATCAACGCGCGACGGCGCCTGCTGCTCGACAAGGCTGATGCATTGGACGCGCGCAATTGTCACGCGCGGTTTTGGACAGTCGAAACGCTGGGAAGGGACAATAATAAGACAAAAAATATTAAGTAAAAAGGAAAAGCGACGAAGGCAAAAGCATTTTTTGTTGTTGAAAATGATGGATAGACAAAAGAACCTGCCTCATACTGTACGTACAGTCCGGTGACCACCCGCGTAAATGCGTCCACAGAGTGCCGCCTGAACAGCTGCATCAGATAGTCCGGTGACACGAGCACTCGCCCAAGCCGCCGCCGCACGGCGGACACTTCCGCGCCTGGGGTAATTGTGTCGTCCTAAGTAGTGAAGCGGAAATTTCTTATTTTCATTGTCTTTCAAGAACATTCAAAAAAAAACTAAATAAATAACTAAAAATAAGAAAAAATTTCGGAGGGGGGAATCCGAAGACTTTTTTTTTTTATTCATCGGCCAAAAATTTCTCCTGTGTTATTTTAAATTATTTTTAAAAAAATTCGTCGCCGTGGAGAAAAAGCAGGAATTTACAGCCTTTTTCACCAGAAAATTCTCAGAAATTTGCCCCGCTTTTTTGAAAATTTTAAGTTTGGGGGAGGGAATTCCCCGCCCCTTCCTCCCTTGGCCACGGGCCTGGTCCGTGCCACACTTTTTGTTCCTCTGCCGCCGTTTGGCTTTGCGCCGCCACCGCCGTCGTTGCTCCGTCGTCGTTGCTGCTTTTGTGCCTTCGTCGGTCGCCGTTTGGTGCTGAAATGGCGGCGCTATTCGCATTGGCACCATCGCCGGCGACGAAAGCATTCGCAATTTGGCGTTGCTTCTCCAATTGCATCATTTGCTCACGGATTTTGTATGGAAGCGGCTTTTCTGTTAACTGAAAGAAAAGGATTTCCAGGGTTTAATCACCAAATCCCTTCAAAAATTTAAATATTAAAAATAATTTATTTGTAAAAAATAGAGTTTTGTATATAAGTTCAATTTCGGAAAAAATGCGACCGAAAAAAACGCAGAAAAAAGTGCTTTTAGCTCAAACATTTCTTTGGTAACCGAAATTAAAAAAATAAATCAGAAAAACGGACTCGTTTTCGTGTCTTTCTTTGAGACAGTGTGTCCAACTTCGGCACCAATGCGTTCATGACGCCTTGAGACAGTGCCAATGGGCCCCAACTGCGCAAAAAGCGCTCTCTGCGGGACATCGTCTGGGAGTGCAAGTCGACCAGGCGCATCCAATAAGCAATGTTTTTGGAGTTGAAGTGCTGCGGGGGAGAGAATAAATTTTTCTTTTTGGAATGGGACAAATGTTTGGTTTGAGCCAACTTTTGTTTTTCCAAGACATTTCTCGGCACAGTCGAGCAGTTAATTTTATTTGCTTTCTTCAAAATGGATACATTGTTTCTTGATGCAAAAAAAAAAAAAAAAACTTAGTTTTTGATGCATCAAAAGTTCAAAACCTGAATGACTTGTCTGGAAAACAGCTGGTTGATCCAACTGAGCATGTTCAGCTCCGCCTCTTTGTACGCCGACTGTTTTTCATTTGCGCGTTGAGCAGCGATGGCCAAGAAAACATTGTCGGCTAAATTGTTTTAAATTATCGGCTAAAACAAATTAATTTTGCAAATGATTGGCTATTCTGATAAAGTGGAAATTCCAAACAGAGTGCTGACAATAATAGAATTACACTGAAATTGCTTTAATTAAATATCATTTACATCGAGCCATCTTCGCACACTTTGATGACATTTTGGACAAACAGAGCTGTTGAGTGAAAATTCAAAGCAGCAAATATAAAATTAATAGATGTTAATTCCTTTAAAAAACAATATTTTCGTAACATTTCATAACTTGGGCTTACAGGTCCAGAGGAACAGCATGAAACCATGGATTCATGGATTAGGTATTTTGGTACTTTTCGGTTTTGTGACCCCCCCTGAAATTTTCAAATAAAAAGTCATTTCTAGGGTAATTTGGGGCGCTGATCACGAATATGACATTATTTTTCAAAATTCCGAATCCCGAATTTTTTCCTTGTAATTTATGAATTTCGAATTTTGTTCGAATTCAGGTTCGGGATTCGGAGAAATAAATGTCATATTCGTGATCAGCGCCCCAAATTACCTTAGAAATGACTTTTTATTTGAAAATTGGTAATACTGGAGAATCTGGGCTCCACCCAAAAAAAAAAATTTTTTTTTTTTGTTATAAAAAGATTAACCCGAGGTTTTCGGGGCTTCTCATCACGAATATGAATCAGATTTGCAAAAATCATTGATTCTATCATTGATTTTGAAAATCATAGATTTTCGAAATTATGTGAATATGGTCAAATGCTCGGTAATACTGCCGCTGGTTGCCCCCCTTTTTTGAAAAAATTTTTTTTTGTTTTCAAAAGCCATGAAAACATGCTTCCAAGGGTTTTCAGGGTCGCTGATCACGAATATGGCATTATTTCGGACTATTTCGAACCCCGAACCCGAATTCGAACAAAAAGTCGGAAATTCAAAATTTCAAAAATCGCTTTTTGTTCTAAAATAGATTAAAACAATAAAAATTAATCAGAAAGCATTGTAAGACCAAAAAATAATTATTATGAACAGATTCGAACATAAAAATAAGTTTCGAAAATTTTTGGGTTTTCGACTTTTTGTTCGAGTTCGGGTCCGGGATTCGGAATTGGCCGAAATGAATGCCATATTCGTGATCAGCGACCCCAAAAACCCTCAGAAGCATGTTTTCATGGCTTTTGAAAACAAAAAAAAATTTCTTCAAAAAAGGGGGGCAACCATCGGCAGTATTACCAAATGCTCCTAAAAATTGATTATTGATAGGGTAGTATGTAAGTGTTGTATATGTTTTGTGTGATTGTTCTATTATTATCTCATTGGCTAATAAAAAGTGCTGATCAGTGATCATATATGGTTGCTTCATTAGAAAAAATGCAGCATTTGATCATGTTGTCAAAATTTCGAAAAATCTAACATTTCCAAATCGTGATAAAAAAAATCAATGATTTGCAAATCTGATATCTAGTGCCGCGATTTCTAGTGAAAAAACTTTTTTTTTGCTCGATTGATTTGAAGAAAGGAGCTCAAAAACGCATTTCTGCATTAAAATTTTTTCATTTGGACGTCATTTTTCGTCACTAGAAATCACTATTTTTGCTATTACCTGAAAATTTCAGGGGGGATCACAAAACCGAAAAATGGCCCAGTCGCAAAATTTGGTAATTTTTGTTGAAATCTATTAACAAATTGTTTGGAAAATTCTAGGAAGTCACAAAATCTATTTTAGCAACAGGACAATTTTAAAAGAGCAATTTATCACAACAATATATTATACATATATACGGAATATGTACAAGCGATTATAATATTATCCATCTGATCGGTCGGTCTTCTTCTCAACATCTCCTTGCTTTGCTGCCCTATTTCGTCTCGGCATGTTTGGGGTTCACCGGCTTCCACAGCTTCAAATGTTCGCGCATCAGGTTCAAGAAGCTCGTGCTGTCCTCGTGCACCTTCTGGCCCCGCTTGAACGTCTTGATGTCCGCGTCTGCGCTTTCCAAAGCCTGAAACAATGGAAATTTCACTGTGAATAATTAAGTTGTCAGCTTAAAAACCCACTTTGTAAGTAATATTCATCGCCTTTTTGACTGCATTTTTTTTATAGTAGAACACGGACAGGTTGAGTGCGACACCAAGACGAGTCGGGTTGGACGGAGTCAGCTGCGCTGCGAGTTCTGCCGCTTGGTTGTAGAAAATCTTCGTATTTTTGATGGCGGCTGAAATGAAAATTTAGCAACATCACATCAAAACAAATGCCCTACTCTTTGTGTCCTCGCCCAGCGCAATTTCGGAAATGTAGCGGTTGTAGTCGCCCTTCATCTTGAGGTAGAACACCTTGGCCTCCAGGTTGGTCGTCGCATTCGGAATCAGAGTCGCGTCGAGGAACTCCTGAAAAGCGATGGTATTTGAATTGATATCAAAAATGGAGACACGAAACGGACCAAAACTCCACGGCAATTGATAAGCAGCTCAATTTCCAGCTCCTCTCGGTAGGACTCTGTCACCTGAAAATGAAAACAGATAAAACACTAAAAAAAGAATGGATTGAGAAGCACCAGCAGATGGGAATGGTAATTGTTCCGGAGCGCCTCCGTTATGTCCGAAAAAGAGCGTTGTTCGATGGCGCAGAGGGCACGCCACGGCTGACGAATCGACGACATCGCACCTTTGAAAGCCACCCACAGCAAATAGCGCTCCTCGTAGGACAATTCGGGGCAAATGCTGACCAACTGAAATGGAAAAGGAAAAGCATTAGAAGCTGCTTCTGCTGCTGAATGGATGTATCACAAAATTGGTGTCACCTTTTTCACTGCGTCGACCATTTCGTTGAAGCATTTCGCCGTGTCGCACAGATTGATGAGAAACAACAGCTCTTCCTTCGTCTCGGCCGCCATTTTAGAATTGAGTTGCGAATGCTTCGTTTTATCGGATGCATCGCCTTTTATATCCCATTTTTTCTACTAAAACACAATTTTTTTTTTCTCACCATATTTTGTCGATGTGAATTGTGTTTATATAAAAAGCAAATTTTGTGTACCGCAAAAACATTTTTACTGTTCATTTTCCTCTTTATTTTCAATTTTGAATTAATTGTTTACGTGTTTATTAATTACTAGGGATGGGAATTTAAGTCACGAAAAATCTCATAAAAGTCGACTTAAAAAGTCATGAAAAATCGCCAAAAAGTCACGAAAAAGTCATAAAAATGTCAAAAAGTCACAAAAAATGCAAAAAAGTCATGAAAAAATAACCAAAAAGTCACATAAAATGCCAAAAAAGCACCAAATAAATCCAAAAAAGTCCTGAAAATTAGCCAAATGTAATTAAACCCAAAAGCCGTTTTAAACATTCTTCGAAAAAAGTAATTTTAAGCTTTCGAATGATACCAAGATTGTGGGATTTGGATGACAAAGTAAAAAGTTATAGAAAGTTATAGTGGAAAAACATGCTGGCGCCCAACCGTGCGCGCCCAAACGTGAGCGCCCAACCGTGAGCGCCCAACCGTGCGCGCCCAACTGAGGTAAACCGTTGTTTGTATGACAATGAACTTTTACCAAAATTTTCAAAATGTGAGCAAAAAAAAAAGTTTCAAATTCGAACCATGTTTTTTCAAAAAACGTAATCGGATTTTAGTAATTTTATCCGTTTTATGATTGGGATTTGGTCAAAATTTTTATGTCGAATGGTTCGGATTTGTTCGCCTTTTTCCAATGCCATCATTTTATCAATGCTTTTTTTCAAACTTAAGCGCCATTTGACCAACAGTGAGCTGATCAACCAATCGTTGATGCAAATTCTGGACATTGCGACGCCACAGAGCAACTTCAACGACCCGTTAGTTTTGAGAAATTTTTGGACGCTCAAAATGAAAATTTTCAGTGAATTGTTTTTCCCCTTTTCATTGACTGAAGCCGTTTATGCTTTTCCTCCCCCTTTTCAGGCTCTACAAACGCTTTCGCATTGTCTATTCGCGCGACTTTCTCATTCGCTGCGCGTCGTCTCCGTACGCTTTGCTTCCGCCGAAAGACATTCGCAAAATTGTCACTGAAATGGGGGACATTGTCGCGCACTTTCCTCGCCGCCGTCCGTGCATCAGATATTAGACGAATTGGCCCTTCATAGTGAAATGATCAGTCAGCAGAACAGTTGTGGAACGAATGACCCATTTAATCATTGTGTTTTAAGTGATCGTTTCATGGAGATTTTTGTTTATCTGAAATTTTATTGTCTGTCTTTGGCACTTTTCTCTAAAATTGGTGACAAAAGTGCCTGTTGCCCGAGTCTTGAGAATTTCATCTACAAAGGCTCAAATATTTTCAACTTTTCACAAATTCAGGTTCGATGGGGAGTTCCCCCTTCCACCCCCCTCTTCATCAAATCAAACAAAAAAATTTAACAAAATGAGTCCGAAAAAAATAGCCCTGGAAACTTGTTTTTATGGCAAAAAATTAAAAAAAAAATTTTCAAAAAAGGGGGGGGGCAAACTACAGTATTACCTGATAGAACTTGTTAGGAGCTTTCGAATGATACCAAGTTTGTTGGATTTGGTCAACAAAGAAAAAAGTTATGATGCTCTAAACTTGGCTCAGACGCAACTGGCCCGTTCCGTTTTAAATTACCTAGATGTTTGTGATTTAAAAACAATAAAGATTTTTTTTTAAATTCTTAATTTGGTGCCCAAACGTCCGCCTCCCAAATTTTCATTGCCTTTTTGGGCGGAGCGCCACTGCCGGCAAATATTTGCCACGAAGAGCAATTCAAAGAAAGTGAAATTCGAAAAATTGAATTTTCGACTTTTTGTTTGAAATTGGGTCTGGTGTGGGGAAGCATCTTGAAAACTTAAAAAAAAGTTTGTGAAATGTCAAAAGCTACCTATTTTCGCTAATTTAAAATTTCAACATCTATTTTAGAAACAGGACAATTTTAAAATGCTTCGCAATTAGGTATTTATCACAATAATACATATATACATACAAACAATATATACTATACGCAATACTTTTATTTTACTATTTTTGAATTTTAGAGTGCGTATGTCCTCAAAATTTACCATATAAAAACATTTTACAGTATACCTAATAATAAATTGTAGACGTGATTAAAAAAAATTTTTTGCTTTAAAATGCGTCCCATTTTCACTGTTCATTCATTCATTTCCGCCCATCACAAATTTTTTGCGTCATGGCCTTTTTTAATAACTTTGGCCAAATTCAATGCGCATTCCTCTTAATTGTGTTGTTCTTCAATTATGGTTTTTGTGAGCAGCTGAACATTACAGCCGAGTAATGTTTTGATTTTATCTTTCCATATACTTCAACGAATTTTTCAATTTTAGTCAAAAGGATCTCGTGATAAATGAACTGCAAGAAAGGCTTAGCCATTCGATTGAAATCGATGACAAAATGAAAAGCGAAGTCATCCGTTTTGGGTCGGCTCTTCTCCCCTTTTCAATGCTTCTTCCTCTTTACATTTTCTTCCCATTTTCAGCACAATTGCTTTGGCCCTGATTCTGTCCTTTGTGTTGGTCTGCATTGTGTGCTGTGTCGTCATTTGCTTTTTGTGTTACCGTGCCGGACGCCAACAAAGTGGACGCGAATCATTCGGCAGAGGCAAACCAGCGCCAATGGTGGCACAAACTCAGAAAACGGCATGGGGAAGGGCCACGGAACATTCATTGGAACTCGGAAGAGGGATGGCACACGAACAGAAGGGACACCATGTTTCATTCAAAACGCTGGAATGTGACGGCATCGGAAAAGAACAGCAGCAGCCGATGGAAATGCCAACGAAACAGCCGACCAAAAGCGCATCGGACAGCGACGAATCATCGGCCGGGAGAAATGCGGGGGCAGCCAACGACAATGAGCAGAAGGGGACACTGTCACGGCAAATGGACGCGCAATGAAAGGAGCAAAAGGGACGAGAAACGCGGAAGAGGAGGAAAAGAGACGGACGACGCTTTCGAAATATTAATATTTGGCTGAGGAAGATGGCCTTAAGGCTTTTCATATGCTTTATGTCCTATTGTGTTTAATTATTTATGTGATGAACTGATTTAACATTTACCCGCTTTTTCTTGCTTTTTTGTGTAAATTGTTTAAGCTTTTTCTAAGCTATTGCTTCGAGATTAGACAATTGCTAAAAAAGTTATACATGGAAATTGCGAATCAAATCGCAAATTCAAATAATTTTGTTTTAAAATTAAAAGGAAAAGGATTAGCTTTAGCATTTTGATTGAAATTAGCAGTCAATGACCTGAGTTATAACGTAATGAAAATTTGAAACTCCCATAGCTTTTTTCTGAGATGTCAAATTGCTTATCATTTGCTTAGAAAAAGATTCTCCTTTTCAAAAATTTTTAGATACCAAATTTGTTCAGTCTAATTGGGAATGAAGCGACTTATGGTTAGAGACCGGATTTTGAGGCATGTGCCTTTTTTTTGCTAGCTTGCTACGGCCTAATATGCACGAAAAATGCGTTTTTAACTTGGTTTGAAGCTTCTTGATTGAACTTTTTGGTGCCTTTTTTTATGCCTTTTTCAGGATTTTTGGAAAAAAATAGAAATATTTTTAATTTTTTGCAATTTTTCTTATATTCTTACAATTTCCAAAAAAATTTTTTCCGGCTGCGCCTATCGGCAACGCCGGACCCCCCCCCCCCAAAAAAAATTGTCATTTTTTCGGAGCCAAAAATTCCTTTTTTTCTCTCCGGTTATTGAAAAAAAAATTTGGCCCGAAGAGCAAAAAAAAAAAAGGTCTCTTGGAAAATTTTTTGCTAGAAAAATGTTGGTTTTTGCTGGCTGCCTTTTTTCCAATTTTCCTATTTGAGAAATTTTCGTGCCTAAAAGTCCGGCCTCTACTTATGGCTGATCAACAGGGCTGCAAAAAATATGCAAATGCATATTTTTTTCCTGGCTTTTCCATGCTATAAATAGTAGGAAAAACACTTTCTTTTTTGCGTTTGCGTATAAAAATCGGTACTTTTATTTGCATATTTTGGGTTTTTCTGCATTTTCATGCATATTTTGCCATTTTTGGTCAGATATTTTCCGAGTTGAATATCCCTTAGAAAAAATTTTTTTGATTATTCCAAAAATTAAATCCAAGTCTGAATGAATGGGCGAGTGAATTTTAAACAATTTCTTAAGAAAAATTGCATTAAAATATTCAAAAATTTTCCCGGCGGCGCCTACCGGCACCGCCGGACCCCCATTTGTCTATATTTTTGAAAAATGGAGACCAAAAATGGCAATAGATGGTAACTTTTTGGCGAAAAACGGCGAAATATTTTGTAAAATACACTCCATAATTCGGATTTCAAAAAACGAAATAGACACCCCCCTAAAAATCGAATTTTTGAATTCAGCCCCCCCCCCCCCCCCCCCCCGATGCTAAGGGTCTGTACGCCCTTTGTCAACAGTGAGCTTCACTGCCGAAACCTTCAGAAATTTTTGATTTGCAATTACAAAAATAACGGATAAAATTTGGGGAAATTTTTAAAATTAATTTGCACCCCTAATTTTCAAGTTTTTTTGTGCATATTTGGTGCATATTTTGCGATTTTTGTGCATATTTGGTGCATATTTCACGAATTTATTTGCATATTTATGCGCATATTTTGGTCACTTTTCGTGCATATTTTTTGCAGCCCTGCTGATCAAAATAAAAATATATACGAAAAAGGGCACTATGTAATTTCGACACTGGGTAAATTCGACACTGAGTATTTTCGACACTAAGTAATTTCGACACAGAGAAATTTCGACACTGAACTATTTCAAAAACTTTCACTGTTTTCCTGCATTTTCGACACTGGACCATTTCGACATTGAGTAAATTCGACACTGTTGAGAATTTTTAGAAATTAATTTGAAATTCTAGTGTTTATCCTTTATTATTTAGTAGAGCACAGTGGAATCGGGAATCCCGAGGGATTTTTACGGGATTTCCGATCGGGACTCCCGTCCGGGAAATTTTTTTAACTGGCGCTATTTTACATTAATTATCTCCAAATGATGTAAAAATGAAACAACAATAAACGAAATAAATTTGGTGAACAAATTGATATAAACAAAAGCACCCAATGCGCCAATAATAAACGGATGAACAAATTGGACGCTTTCTCTGCTGTCGCTGCAGAAGTGGCAGAGGATAAAGCCGCCGCCGGTGGCAAACCCCCGAGCAAATCGATCACGCGGATTTGCTTAATGGTGGACAGCAAAAGCTGATAACGGTCGGCACGCTCCAAAAGAAAGGTGAGCTCCAACTCGCGCACAAAGGGAGCACATAACTAAGAAAAAATTGAGACGGCGGTTGCCTTTTTGCAAGAGTCAAGAAAGTTGGACATATTAAGCTAAAAAAAAAAATTATTTTTTGCCCCCCCCCTCTCTTTCGGCTACTCTATCTCTTTTCTCTCTCCCTCTATCTCTTCTCTGTCTGTCTAATTTGTTGCTCTTCGGCTTTCTCTTCTCTCTCCTACTCTCTCTCTCTCTCTCTCTCATCCATTTCTCCTCATCTCTCTCCTACTCTTTCTCTCTCCTACTCTATTCTCCCATTTTCTCTCGTCCTCATCGTTTCTCTCTTTCTCTGCCTCCCTCTCTTCTCTCTCACCTTTTCCCATTTGCCCGAATGCCATTTTGGCCTTTTGTTTCCGTTGTCATTATGCTGCTTTGAATTCGTTGTCCTCTTCTCCGCCGGCTCCATGCCAAACCATTGAATTTGCATTAGCAGCACTTCCTCCTTGGCGAAATGTTCAATGAGAACAACTCGGCATTTTGTGCTCTATTTAAGCAAAAAATAAGAAATAACGCAATTAATCATTGGGCACTTTTCTCACCTCGGGCAGCACTCTCTCAAGTGCGAATTGGACTCGCGCGGCCAAATCCTTCGCGTGCGACGTGCTTTGGCTGATCAGTCCGCTTGTTTCCAGCACGGCCTTTGGCACATTTTTGCGGATCAGGTCCAATTCTGGAATCCAGAATCTGGATATCGTACATTTTTTGGCCTGCATTCACTTTATCCAGCAGAGACCCCAAAACAGAAAAAAATATCCGGCGGAGAAGTGGGAAACCCGAAGACTTTTTTTGCTTTTCATACTTTTTTCCCGGGGGGGGGGCGGAGGGGTGAATTAACTTTGGTCTCCAATTTGGCCTCTTTTGGCATTGACGCGAGCGCATTGGACAGCGAAATCCGCGGCACCGGCACATCGATTCTCGCAACGGCACCCGCTTGTGAAGGACCCCAACTGTTGGTCCAAGGCAACGAGGTGTACTGGATGATAGTGTTGTGCTTCGATAAGCCATCTTTCCCCCTTTTCAGATCAACCGGATTGGTCGTCTTCTGGCCGAATTTGGGTTGCCTAAAAAATTCGTCAAGGGCCTTGAACAAGGCATAAAGGAGTCAAAGAAGAAGAAAAAGTGATGAAAATTGAAAAAAAGATTTGTTGTCCCACCACATTTCATTTTTGTGCCTTTTATTATTTTTAAACATTTGTACAATGTTCCTTGTTTTTCGATCGTCACTTTTGGGTCTCTCAATACGGCCCTTGTCATTTAAATCCAATTGTTCATTTTGATCACTTCAGATCATCTGAAGGAGTGATCAGGTCATCTTGGTGTAATTGATTTTTTTTTTGATCAGAATTGAAAGATTATAACTAGGGATGGGAATAAAGTCATGAAAGATCATCAAAATTGCACTAACAATCGCCAAAAAGTCATGAAAAGGTCATAAAAACGACAAAAAGTCGCAAAAAAGTCAGAAAACAAAACCTTAAAGAGTAGAAAAAGTCAAAGCTTCAACAATGTGTAAAATAGTTTTATGTCATTTATTCCAATGGCTTCGCCGGTGACGCCTTTTGGCATCGTTCGTACTTTCTTAATTTTTCAAAAGTCGAAAATTTAAATCTGTGAGCCGTAATATAAAATTGTCCTTTTCTCACTCATTCATTCATTAATTCGCTCTCTCCGTAATTTTTTCGCCATGGCCGTCTCTCATAATTTTGTGCAAATTCAATGCGCATTTCTCTTAATTGTGTTCTTGTTCAATTCGGGCTCCTGCGGCCCGCTGGACATTAGTGACGAGTAATGTTTTGACTTTTTATCCGTTCCATATTATAAACAAATTACCTAATCATCCTTTTAAGTCACAAGGATACGATGAGGAAATACAACATAACGCCGCCAGCGTATTGTTTTTCTTAATTTTGCTTATTCTGTCTAATTGAAACATTTCCCCCATTTTTTAGTCCGAAGGATTTACTTGCTGAAGTGGGCTTAGACAGAACATTAATCGACAATATCCTCTTCTTTGGGTCGGCTCTTCTCCCCTTTTCAGTGCTTCCTCTTCACATTTCCTTCCCATTTTCAGAACCATTGCTCTGATCGTGATTCTGTCCTTTGTGTTGGTCTGCATTGTGTGCTGTGTCGTCATTTGCTTTTTGTGTTACCGTGCCGGACGCCAAAGTGGACACGAATCATTCAGGCAGAAGCAAACCAACGCTAATGCTGGCACAAACTCAGAAAGCGGCATGGGGAAGGGCGACGGAACATTCAATGGAACTCGGACGAGGGACGGCACACGGACAGAAGGGACACCATGTTTCATTCAAAACGCTGGAATGTGACGGCATCGGAAAAGAACAGCAGCAGCCGATGGAAATGCCAACGAAACAGCCGACCAAAAGCGCATCGGACAGCGACGAATCATCGGCCGGGAGAAATGCGGGGGCAGCCAACGACAATGAGCAGAAGGGGACACTGTCACGGCAAATGGACGCGCAATGAAAGGAGCAAAAGGGACGAGAAACGCGGAAGAGGAGGAAAAGAGACGGACGACGCTTTCGAAATATTAATATTTGGCTGAGGAAGATGGCCTTAAGGCTTTTCATATGCTTTATGTCCTATTGTGTTTAATTATTTATGTGACGAACTGATTTAACATTTACCCGCATTTTCTTGCTTTTTATCTGTGTAAAATGTATTAAATCAATGTAAAGAAACTGTGATAAAAGTGAGAGGATGGCAATTTTTGTCTTTTGTCACCTAAAATTTTACTATGAATTTTTTAACAATTTTTTGATGAAAAAAAGTCATTTGCTTCAACCAAAGAAATTGTGTTAAAGGAAGGGGGTTTCCGAGGTCAATTTTGGGGCTCGTTCGACTAAAATTTTCCCACAAAATGTAGACAATTCGGTTCTTTTAGTTTACGCGACTATAAAAATGTTCACTAGATTTTATGCGACCATAAAGGCCGCTCTTAGACTCATTAGGAAACTGGATTCGAAAAAAAGAAAGCGCATTTATGAAACAAAGCATAAAACTTGGCAAACAAATGTACTTTCTTTATCCCAAACATAATGTGTGTACAATACAGATCAGATACAGATTATTGAACAATATAGGCACACAATAGGACAACAGAGTCGCTTATCAGTCGGTGTTTCCATCACCATTCTGCCCTGCATCCTCATTCTTTTTGCCGATGAGGTTCAACAAAGGAGCATTTTTGAATGTTTCAGGCATGAGGGCAGCGGCCAGGACGAGTCCACCGATGACGAGCACAATGAGCGTGAGAATGCTGCACACGATGATGCAAGCGCACTTTTTGGAGCTGCCGCCGCCCTTCGCCTTGTCGTCCTTCCGAGTCTCCGGCGGTGCGCCGCTGACACCTGAAAACCGAAAGAAAATGAACTGTCGAAAAAGTGACTCGGTCCTCACCAGAAACCCCAGACTCTGTTGGGCGCTTGCGACGTACGCGTCGTGATATACGATCTGAGATATTGTTGATGAAGCCGTAGATGTCAGACATCGAATTGCTTGTTGGACAGAGATTAGGGTTATTCGAAGAGCGTTTTGCTAAAGAAACAACAAATGGGGCAGTAAAATGTAAATTGAATAAAAATCACATTCCTATTGCAGAACAAAAAAGAAAGAAGCCACTAGAAAATACGAACCACCATTCAGCAGAATGGAAAATGGTGGTGTGAATAGAAATGAATTTGGCCGAGCGAATAAAACGTTTAAATACCCAAAAATGTCCATTTTGGACACAAAAATTCTGTCAACATAGCTAAATTTACCTAATGTAAAATTGAAGATTACTATCAATTTTGTGATTTTATATTGAAATGATATATCCATTCGATTCCTTTCGATGAGAGAAATCGAATGGTACAATTTTAGGCAACGACAACAAATCTGAGCCGAGTTACAGATCCGGGACTGAAATTCTCCAGTAACGGAAATCCGGGAATTAAAATTCAGACAGATTCGATTTTTTCACTGTGATTAGCATGGATTTTAACCAAATTCATCTTTGTCCATATTCCATTATGTTTCTTCCATATTTCGGCATTTACAAATGTCACTTTTTCCATGTTTAAAATATTATGACTAGGGTTCGAAGTTGTATGCACTAAAAAATGCCAAATATGCGTATAAAATATGCACTAAAAATCCCCCAAATAATTTTTCAATTTTACCAAATTGATTAACAAGGAATTTTATAAACAAAGCAAAGAATGTTTGAAATTTGTTGTAAAATGTATTTTCCGCATAAGTAATGGCGATTTCTGTACAAATGCATTTGGAAATGATCAAATGTTGCTCTGTTGTTCAAACAAAAGTGAAGGCCCGACATCAGCAGAAGAAGGTGTACCACCTTAAAGAAAGAACAAAAATTATGCAATGAACTCAACAAATTTTAAATCAAATTTCAAAAATGGAACAAATATTCCAGCAATTCCCCCAAAAATTACTTTTGTTGCAATTGAAACTTTTTCAGATGCTGCTATTAGACTTTCTGTCTGCCCCGAATTTGCCCGTGCCTACCCAGGCAATGCTCTTCGCCCTTCAGCAGTGTGCCGTAGTGCTTTGGTGGCATTGGCAAAGGTGTTTTGATGATCACTGTGTGCTCAGTGGGCGGCGGTGCCGCGGACTGCTGAAGTTGTCGCAAGCGAATGTTTGTCGCCGATGGTTCGCAGCAGTCGTCGTTGTTGTTGTCGTTGTCCTCCCACCGTTGCGTCTGCTGACTTTGGCACTGTTTTTGGCCAATTACACAATTCGGGTGCAAGAAAAAGCCGTGCTCCGTTTGCTGCTGCTGCTGGTGGTGGCTTTGAGCATAATTTTCGGCACTTATCGAAGAAGAGGAGGAAGAGGAGGGAGAAGCGGACGGAGGAAGAAGCACAGACTGAGAGTTACCCGAAGAGAAGTGGTGGGAAGGCTGAAGATGACGGGGAGAAGAAGGGAAGTGCGGGGGATGCTTTTGCTTTTCGAGAGATCGTTGTTTTGTTAGGGAATGCTGTTGGTTATGGTAAAGGGTGACTACTGTAAAGTGAGGGGTTTTACTGTAACGAATGAATTGTTCAAAAATGAGGAGGAAAAAAGGAGTGCAAAATTTATTCCTTTGTTAATAATAATTGAAAAAATTACAATAAACAAATCTCACAAACAATTACCGTTCGGTTTTCGGTCTGACAATGAGTCACCCCGAACTTCTGACGCATCATAACGCTGTCTAAAGGATGAGATTGAATGGTATGGGGGCACCATAACACACAATCAAGGGGAAAATTCGATTTCCCCTCAATTTCGACATTAAATTTTATAATAAACTATTTTTTTTTTTCAAAACTTTTCACGTATTTACTTGCTATTGAACAGAATTGGAAAATAAGCAAGACCAAAAGCATAAATAATACCTTACTTCTTCTCGCCGTACACTGCCGTCAAGGTCCGTCACATTGCATCCGACCAAAGTCCGCCGTTTGTCCCTCAGGCAAAAGCGCTCCCGCGGAGAAGGATTAATTGAAGTGCAAAAGCTGAACGACGGAGAACAAAATGAGCAAATGGATATTGCACATAAAACCCGAGTAAAAAGTGGCTTCTGATGTACCTTTTAACGACAAAATCGAAGAGCAAAGTGGCCAAAGGGATGAAAATCAGTGCCATCCAAAAGGGAGGGCTGGACACCTGAACCAATTAAGCAATCGATTAGCAATCGCTGCTATCCATTGTTTCTCGACAAATTGGGAGGGGAAAAGCTTTACCCACCATAATCATGAACATCCCTCTCATGTCGGCACCAAAATTAAACCAAGGCCAAACCTGTAAGGGAAACAATTTAGAAGCACATTTCTAAAATTAATTTTTTACCCATGAATATATGGCTAATGAGGCGAACCAAAGGCCGACGGAGCCAAGGCAAAAGCCAACAATTATCCAAGTCCACGAATCGCACTCCAACAGCGCCTTCAGACAAACGGTGACAACGACAAACTGAAAAAACGAATAGCAAAAATGCCAGTGATTCATTAAATTAAATGCCAATTAGAGCTAATAAAGGAAATTAAGAAATGAGGGCGGGCGGGGGGGGGGGGGGTAATCTGATCACAGTATTTTTTAGTACGGCCTACCGTATATAGCGAATTGCCGAATATCAGCCAACCGCCCGTATTGCCACCGGCCCAAAGAATGCCCGAGGCGTAGAAGCCAAAGCTGAGGAAGAAAAGGAGCAGCGAATGCCACAGCGAAACGCCCACCCAAAGGAAGAAGCGCTGAAATGGGCAAAAGGCACTAATTAACGGACAAACGTCGGGATAATTTAAACCCATTTTTTCTTAAACAAAATTCGAATGCTTTGACGCTGACTCCGTTGGAAAATGCCCTTTGCTGGAAGCTTTGGTACAGTTGCGGGTGGCGCAGAATCATCCGCTGGGAAAGCGGACGGTCGAAGAGGCCGAGAATGATGGGGGGCCAAGCGGTGAAGAAAACGTTGAACATGGCGATGGTCCACCGCTCGAAAATGGTCACGCCGGAAAAGGCGGAGAAGAAGGCGAACCACAGCTCGATGATGTACAGGCAGATGTTCTTGTAGAAACTGTTGGGGAGAGAGAATAAATCGGAGGAAATAGGATTACTCGACATTTGCGTCTATGTCCAAAATCGGGTTCAATCTTAAATTTTTTCAATCCCTGACAGCCTAAAAAGCATTAAATAAGTGATAGAAAGTAATTGTGTATGATAATTTGATAGACAGCAATTTTAAAAAATCATTCATCAATTGTATAATTTATATTGTTTATAGAATGCACTTTTGGACATAGGCACAAAAATCAGAGGCACAGATGTCCGGGACGCAAATGTCTGGACACGGGAAATAGGGGGGGGGGGGGGAGATGATAAAAAAGCCATTATAGAAAATATGGGAGAATCGACTTCCTTCCCCCCCCCCCCCGAAATCGCCAAAATGAATCCAAAATAAAAGGAGAAATTATTCCAGGATAAAAACCCCTCACCTGTATAGAATGACTTTTACGCTCCGTTCGAAATTCCAAGTGCCTTAAGAGAATTTTGTCAATTAATTTAATTTCGGTGTTCGTTTTTTTTACCGTGCACTAAGAGAAGGCGCTGAAGAAATTGGAACTGTGCGATGGAATAATCGCTGGCAGAAGCGGCCTTTGAATAACCAATCGTCAACTAATTCAATTTTTGGCATTGTGTCGCCCACCTGAAGGCCTTCGACCCCGCTGATGCCAACCCCGACATTTGCCGCTTGGATCATCGCCACGTCGTTGGCCCCGTCGCCGACGGCCATCACCGTTTTGTCGTTGCCAAGCGATTTGACAATTTCAACAATCTCTGCTTTCTGTCAATGATGAGAGAACAATAGAAATTATTTGCTCATGAATCGCAATTATATTAAAAATTTTTTATTTTTGGTTATTTTTTTAAAAATCAAAAAAAAATGGGAACAGCACAGCTCGAAAATGAAAAAATAATTTGAAGGTTTGAATTCTTAGGAAATTTAAAAGAAACATTTATATTTGTAAAAATGTGGAAAAGAAACTGATAATGAGCTTTAAGTATAATTGCAATTGTTTGGCTTCTCTTCCGCCGCCCTTTTCACCTGCATCGGCGTCATCCGACAGCAAATGACGGAATGGCAGTTGAGAATTAATTCCGCAAAAATGCGTCTCGCCTCTCCGATCACCGCGTGGTGAAGACTCGCCCCGTCAGTGACCAGGGCAAACGGCGTCTTCGTCATCAAATATTGGTGGGACTGAACGTAAAAATGAGACATTCACGAATAAATTCAATTTATGTCCCAGTTTAAGAACAAAACTTTCTTTAAAAATAGGGAGAGGAGCATCTTTCACCGGCAAATGGCCCAATTTCGCGGAAAGGGAATTGGCAATCAATTTCCTAGGTTTCCCAAATTCCGACCAGTTGAATTTGACCATAAGAAGTGTTATTTTCCCCATCCTTTTTCCTCATTCGTTCTGTCTACGGCTTCGGCTTCCAACCCCCCGCCCCTTGAGGGAACAGGACAAAATCACGCAGGCCGAAATCACGCCACTAGAAATTTTTCAAAAAATTTTCAAATCAAGATTTTTTCAAGAAAAAATTCTTAGAAAATTTTTTTTATGAGAAAATTTATAGAAAAAAATTTTGAAAAATTTTCAGCGATTTTTTTGGAACTTATTGATAAATTACTAGTTTTTTTTGAAAATTTTCCAAAATTTTTTTTTTTTCGAAATTTTGTATAAAAATTTTCTAATTGTAAGAATTTTTTCTTGAAAAATTCTGTTTGAAAAAATTCTCTTAAAATTTCTAGCGGCGTGATTGTGTCCCGGCGTGATTCTGGCGGCGTGGTTTTAGGGGTGCACCCGCCCCTTGACCACCTTCAGTGTGTACTCCTGCAATTTGGCCAACACCGTGTCGAAACTGCGTTCAGCCAGCACCATCAGTTCTGTGTCCTTGTGGCACAGGGAGGACGACTGCGCAATTTGGACGGCCGTCTCCAACTTGTCGCCGGTCAGCATCCAAATGCGAATGCCGGCCGCCAACAGAGTCCGAATGGTCAATGGAACATTCTGAAGCACAATAGAAAGAATTAGTAAAAGTTTGGGAAACAGGGGATTAAGGTCGGGTGGTGCCGTTTGGAGACGCCGGGAAAATTTTGGGAAATTTGAGTATTTTACCGGCATTTCCGGGGAAAATTTTTGGATTTTGCTGAAATTGTTTTGCCGGCAACCGCGTAAGCTATTTTTAAGGTTAAAATTTTGGCAAATTCCCCTCGTCCCTCTCACTTCTTGCAATTTGTCTTCAATGGCTGTCACTGCGACCAGTTGCAAATTGCGCTCAATCTTTTCCGCCACCGCGGCCAGCTTCTTCTCCCTCTCCTCAATGGCGGTGGACGCCGTTTTGAATTCGCGCGACCAAAGCGCGTAAGTGTCCGCCTCCAACACAGCCGAGGCGAAGCACAAAGTGCGGTAGCCTAAAGCAGGAATTGTTCAATTATTCAGTTTTAATTTCACAATTTTAGCGACTATTAAAAATTTTTTTTTTTTGTCTTTTATTCAGTTTAGCAGCAAATAAGAGGCGGATAATAAAAAAGATATGAGTAAATCAAATTGACAATTTAATAAGTTAAAATAAGTTTTAAAAATGTTTAGCCGTCAAAGTGAGAAGGGCTTAAGTTCACCCGCCGAAATTGGCCGGTGCCAAAAGCACTCCCCGTGAAGCGAAAGGGCCAAGTTTTATTTGCGCATTTAGGGAACGCCACGGACTCATCGGATGGAGAGACCGAGGAGCTATAATGCGACCACAGTCAAAGGGAAGAGAACCAAACACAAAACAAAGACACGAACCACTGGACCAAGGAAGTAACAATGACATAATGCCAAGAAGCAATGAAATAATAAAATTTTTTGTACCTTTTTGCGCATAATCACTCAGTGCCCTGTCGGAGCTGTGCAGCATTTGTTGGTCGTTCAGTTCCTTTGAGAGACGCTCAAAAATGACGTTGTCCTGGAAATACAATTCAGAAACTCGGAAATTTCTAGAGATTGCTACCGCGCCTTTGCAGAACAATTTGATTTGCGCATTTTCGGCACTTTTCTCGCGCAAAATTACGCTCATCCGTTTCCGATCACTGCTGAAATCGAGCACATTTAACAGTTCGAAGGTGCGATCTGTGCCGTCCTAAAAAGGAAAATTTAATTTAATTCCTAAAAGAGGAAATTAAATACTAACAATAAGTTAAATTATGCTCTATTATTTTCCCGACCGCTTCCATCACAATTTCGTGCGGTTTCCGTGTGTGGAAGGTGAAGCCCTGGTTTTGAGCGCCACGGACGAGCGCCGCTTCGTCGGGAGACGACGCCTGAAAACGAATGCGACCACTTTCTTCACGCTCGGGAACAACTGAAACGGGAAAACAAATTTATGATAGCAAATGAAATGGGGAAGAAATTCTGAGCAGGTCAAAAATTTTTGAAAAAAACAGTAATTGATCATAAAATTTTGAAAAACACTGAAAATTTTAAAATTTGTTTTTCTGGAAATTTTCTTACGTTCCTATTTTTTGTAAATGCTCATCAAGTGTTTTAATTCATGACAATTTTTTAAATTAATCTATGGCGAAGAGCAAAAAAAAAAAAGCAACAGATTCCACTCCAAAAATTAGCGAATTTAAAAAGGTTTTTTAAATCAAATTTTCTTCAGCTATTTGTGCCCCGCCCCTCCTCCAAATTACCGGAATGACAGGTGGCCAACATTGTGAGAAACTCGTAAATTTGCGTCCCATTGCCATTCCGTCCGCTGACCATGTCACGTCGAAGTTCGGGATCATCAAAATCCTCCTGTTAATTCCATTGCCGTCATTTCGTAATAATTTTTTGCCCAAATGTCCCCCCAATTTCAAACTCTGTCGTCGTCTCCGTAGCCGACCGTCCCAATTTGGCACCGTTTAAACGTCATAATGTTGCGCGTCAATGTGCCCGTTTTGTCTGGACAAGGGGAGAAAAAAGCTAAGTTTTATAAGGAAATTCCTTTCACTCTTATGAAAAAAGGAAAGAATTCAAAAAATGCCATCTGATTGTGAGAACTTTTTTGGAATTATAAAATTTCTGAAAAAAGCAAGTTTAGGTTTTGTGGTTATTTTTTTTGGGCTAACTAATCAAAAAGCTTGAGATGATTACCAGTCATTAGGAATTGCACTTGGCCCAATTCCTCGTTTAGGTTTGATGTTCGTGCCGTGGCCGATACGTCGCTTGCCTCATCATACATCAAAATGTCCTAAAAAGGTTGGACTTAATTATGAACAATTTTTGTTTGATGGGTTGTTTTTGAAAATTTTAGACAAATTTAAGAAATATATAGAAATAAGTAAAATTGAAGAATTGAACTATGGCTGATGGGCGCCACCTTCAATTTTTCATTAATTTAATAGAAATTCTTAAAAATTACCAATTTTTAGGTAATTTTGTGTTTATAAAGTTTGAAAATTGCCTGGTTAATGTACGACGCCTGGAAGAAGCGCACAATTTCCAGCGTCACTTGCAACGAAATTGGGATGAGATTGTTGTAGAGGATGAAGAAGGTGAGCATGTTCCACCAGAAGGACCAATGGCCAATGGCGCCGATGTACCAATGGCCGTCCAAAAACCATTTGTTGTACACTTCGGCACCGATGACACTGCAAAAGGCTGGTTGGAGGCACAAACACACACAACAGAACATATAAAGACCCTTTTAAGATCATACTAGTAGGTCGTTTCATAAAAAATGAAAATGCCCAAAAATAAGTTTGGGAAAAGTTATCTAAAAACTTAAAAAGGGATTTGACAATGATTTTCCAAGAATTAACAAATTATGGTTGCTCAATTTAGCATGTATGAAGATTTAAATAAAACCCATTGTACAAAGACAAGTGTTTTTTTTAACTTTGCTAGTTTTCAAAAACCCAAACAATGGACCATAAATTCAGTTTTGAATGCTTTTTCGAAATTGGGATTATTTATATCGCTTAAAGGTATACTGTTTCAACTATTTTAACTGATTGTGAAGTTATGGACCTTGGTGTAAAAGAATGTTGAAATTTTTACCTAATTAAAAAACCCATATTATTCGGCACTCTCATTACAAATTGTCCGGTCACCTGACGATGGTGATCAGCACCAGCATGAGAAAGAGGATGACAATGCGTTGGTTGGTCATCACATCAATGCGCGACGTTTTCAGCGGGGCGCTGGTCGAGTTCATCAGAAGTCGCGAGTCGTGCCCCGTGTAAACGACGACGCCGAACACCCAGCGGCAATTCTTCAGTTTGGCACCGCGCAGCAAAAATTGGCCAATCGCTGCGGGAAATATTTTAAATGGAGGAAATTCAAAGTTTCGTCGGACAGCCAATTAATGTACGGGGAATGGGAAATCGCACTCACAAAGTGGCACTTTTTCATCATCTCCGGCACACATGGCGCCGCTGAATTCGTTCACCCGTCGGTTGGGCGGTTCGCATTCGATGTGCGCACGCAATGCGCGCAGTTGGGCAATGTCAGAGAGTTGGGCGGTGATAGGGACGGCCTAAAAGAGAGGGAGAAGAAATAACGAGAAAACTGATTGTTTAGAAAAAGATGACCTGGCGTATTTTCAAATTTGTCTCCCCGTCAAGCTGTGCCGTTTCAATGTAAGCTAAAAATGGCGCAATTGTTATTTTGAAAGAATGGCGATAAAGTAAAATGATTGATAACATACATGTACAAGGGGTGCGCCAGTCAGACCCCCATACGTCGAACGTTTGGCGCAGGGGGGGGTGCGCCAGGACCAATTTTTCTTACGTCGGCCTCAATTTTGCCGGCGACGACCTTTTTTTTTGCTATTTTTAATACTTTTTTTCTGGCGACCTTTTTTTTTTTTGCTTTTCAAACCACCTTTTTTATGCGGCGCGTTTCTCCAAAAACTGTGTGAGAAGGGGGTGGGGCGGTCCGGCGGTGCCGATAGGCGCCGCCGGAAAAATTTTTTGAATTTCTTATGCGTTTTGCTAAGGAAATTGTTCAAATTTCAACTTTTTCCCCCTTCGGTACGACCCACCCCACGACGACCCCCCCCTCCTTTACAGCCGCCCCCCTTACGACGCACGTGGGAGGGGTGCGCCAGGCCCATTACGACGCAGGGGGGGTGCGCCGGCGCACCCCTTGTACATGTATGATTGATAAATTAAAAAAAATTGATGTTTTGTTCGGGGTCGTTGGGAAAATTGAAAATGTGAGTACAATTTGTTGAGGTTTTGCATAAAAATGACAAAATTTTCGATTTTGAACAAATTTTTTAAAAGCGCGGTGAAAATTTTGTAGATTTTCAAATCGACTTTTTAACAGATTTTCAGGCATTTAATTTTCACCCATTCCCAACGCTTCGCTGGACGAAAGGAGCACAATGTCGGCAGGAAAAAACTGTCCTTCGCTTACGCGAATGATTTGACCGACACGCAACTGAACATTTTCAAATTAAAAGGATAGTCGAGAAAGATTTGATTCCAATTGGTTTGATTTAGGCAAATTTTGAAAAATGGCAAATCGCGCAAAATTATTTTAAATAAGATTTTTCGGTGCTTGTTCGTGATAGCCCTAGTTTAAAAGAAAAAAGCAATGAATTTGTTATAATTAGCTATAGTCGAAAAATCTTAGAACTTGGAAAGAGTCTTTTTTAAAGGATTTTAAACCATTTTTTTATACAAAATTAGCATGGTAAAAGGGAGAGATTAGAGGGTCAATAAGAAAGGTATCATGGGCATAATTAACATCTGCAACTGCTCTGACCTCCTTCCATTTGGCCATTCGCATTTGGCCACCGTTGCAAACCGAGCCGAAAGAGTCCAGCAGTTCCACCTCGTAATTGTTCACCTCAATGTCCATGCGTCGCCGTTTCTGGAAACAAAAAATGCACAAAAGTGAGACTTGAGCACTGACAATGTCCTCGAAAATCTCTTTTAACGCCGACACAGCCAAAATGATGAGAAAAGGCACTGCTGTTGTGTAACGACCTGGCAAAAAAAGGCAAAGTTTAAAATGGGACAAAGACATCTTTGGTAGAGAAAATTTCCATTTTCCCAGCCATTTTAGACATACGCAAATGATAATTTTTAATTAATTCGATTCAGAAACAATTAAATTGAGCGTTTATGTCATAAATCGACAATCATAAAATTATATATAAAAACGTGCAATTTCAAAAAATGGTTAAGTTTCAAAGAGTAGAATTAACTAATGATTGGTTTTTAAGATTATTATTGGGCCCAATTTGTCCGGGCCGTACGTCCCACTCCCCCTGGACTCCACTTATCATTATCGCCCCTATTATGCTCGACCTGTGGGGCTGACTTCGGGGATTTGCTGCAACACCGCAATAATAAGAAAGAAAACGTTGCTGTAACGGCGGAACTGTTCAAGAAGAAAGCGCGGGAAGAATGTGAAGACGTTGTATTTGCAGGTGCTGAAAATGAAACATAGCAAACAAAAAAAAATGGCGAAAAGGGGAATTTAGTGAAATTTAACGGCCCAAAATTGGCAACCGCAAAAATAGGTTAAACAAATGGGGCTTTAAAGGAGTCAAACATTTAAAATTGTTACCCCCCAAGCTAAAATTTCCAATTTGACAGTAAAACGGGAAAATGTCTAAAATTTGTCAAAACCTTATTTCGTTGTCACAATATTTTTGCGCTTGCGCACCTCCGCCCACGGCAATCGAACGCGGCGCGACGTTCGCCTGCTTTTGTGTGCCACCGCTCGACGACGACCGTTGGGACGCGGAGGACATTGAGGAGGTCAACGAAGCGACGGTGGTGTCGCGGATGGCGGAATAGGAGGGCAAATTGGCACGGATCCAATGCATAAACAACGGATGGACTGCAAAAAAAAATGTAGACCATCAATTTTTGAAAATATTGCAATTTTCAATAAACTGAAGGCAGTTTTCTTTCACTCTCTGATGAAGTCGAAATTTCCGGACGAAAATGCCGAAACCCTCAAAAAATCACACCATACATTTTTTTTATTTCTCCTCCCCTCAATATATGTATAATTATTAAATATTGAATTAATTTTCCATTTGTTACCACAAATATTCTGCAGCAGAAGAATGCTTCCAAAAAATCGATGATGATATGAGAGAAATTAAAGAAATTTTAGCGAATAGACAAGCGCAAATAACTGACGAATATACATGCTAAAAATTTTTAAAATGGTTTATTATTAAGAGTGGGATTTTTAGTTTTTACGCATTTTTTCTGTCATTTGTTTCGCGTAGAAATGCATTAAAACTCATTTAGACAGATAATATTGTTGTAATTAGAGATCGGCGGGATGGGATCCCGAGCGGGATTTTGCGGAGTCCGCAATCCCGCATTTTTCGGAAAATGGGCGGGATCCAATCCCGCAAAAATTTTAGTTCCAATTCCGCATCGTGATCCACAAAATGTGATTTTGTGCACAGGATTACGCTTTATCAAATTGATTTTTTTGAAATTGCAAGAAATAAAATGCCAATTTTCTCATTCTGTTCTGTTTTATTTTAATTTAAAATCATTTCATCTAAATTTGTGAAAAAAATTTCTTCTTTTACTTTTGAAAAGTGTTTTTAAATGTTTATTTTCAAAATCCTTTTAGATTGAGCTTATTTTTTCTCTTTCGAATAAAAAATAAACCATAAAAATCGCATCCCGAGAAATGAGCATTTGAAAAATTGTGCATTAGAATGACCTCTTATCAATATATATGTACCGTTTGGCGCTGTTTGATATTGTACATAAAATGTGATCTGATCTATTCGTTATCTTTCCGCTGATTATCAATTAGTCATCGCGTTGGTTTTGATGAGTGCTGTGACTTATTCAGTGTGGGTAAAAGACCAACATTTTATTTTGTTTGATTAAATTAATAGTCATTTTGTTAGAGAAATGCTACATATGTATAAACAAAGAATTTAGACATCTTATGCGATTGATTGCCCAAGCATTAAATACGGATTGGAAAGGGAAATGAAAATGTTTTATTTCCAAATAAACAAAATGCTCATTCCTTCCATCCATCCGAACTGCGGCATAATCGCGTGAATGGGCGATAATAGGGACGGAATGCATTTCATTTAATCAAAAAATGCAAACATTTTTTATATATAAAAAAGTGAGGCATGTGGACCTTAAAAAGTGGCGAAGGATGGAATGAATGAAAGGCGCTTTTGTTGGCGAAATAAATCTCACCTCTTCCGCCACATAAACCAGTCATCGTCAGTCTGTGGTGGGTAATTAAAATAATCATTAAACATTTCGAAACGCCCGTTTTATCACCCCGCCCATTGGTGTGAGAATTATTGGGGCACTCGCCAAATTGTTTCATGAAACTCCTCGAATTGATTGAAAGACAAATATAAATAAAACTGAAAAGTAGCAATTTACAAAAATAGCAGATTGGACGCGTAGACTGGAATAGAGCATTTTTGCGTTTATTTTAGCAATTTACACGATCTTAACATAGAGTTACTCGAAAATTCTTTAAAGTTATTTATTTTTTAGAATTTCGACCCAATTCCAGAATTTGAATCCTGGGAATCCTACCCCGGCCTAATTCCTAACCACAACTTTTCAAATTCCAGGCTTTTTCCTGGATATAATATAATTTTTGATCAGAAAAACCACAATTTATAAATTCTTCAATTTTACATAATTATTAATAAATACATATGAGAACGAATGGACAATATGTGTGATTCTTATTATGTACAATCAAAACGAGTTTCATATGAAAAAGATCACAGTTTCAAGGTTAGATCGATGCCCGGCGTCCTCCTCCATCGTTTGGAATATCGCGGTAATCACTTTCAAGCGCCACGTTCGACTCCTTCACGCATTGTTTCACCCTCTCATTGTACCGCTGGGGATTGACGCGAAACATCAGCTGAAATTAGAGGGGAATTAGTTAAAAATATATTCATTTCATGCGAATGCTCTTCTTACGAGTGCCTCGAGATTTGCAGGACTCAGAAAGTTCGGCTCCGATAGCATTGATTGGACTGAGATGACGATGGACTCCACCGTGTGCACAGGCTGCCAACGTTCTGCCGCTTTCTCAACGCCAAACGGTCCGTCGCCCGGCGGGTGGAGAATACTGATGCACACATAGCCATCCCTGTAAACTGTAGGGAGAGAAAAAGCATGATGAAGGAACGGTTGATGCAAACGGTTTACCATTAGGGTGAAGAATGTTAGTGAGAAATCGCATCTTCGGCGGTTGTTGCGGGTAACTCGTCGGAAAGTCGAGTTGTGCCAAAAAGGTGCCGCCTTCGCTAAAATGAGAAAAGGGAAATCATTGTTGGTAAAATGTGTGTGGTTTCATTGTCAGCAAACTCACTATGGCGATTCGGGCGGGCCAAAAATGATCACTTGCCATTTGAAGATCTGAAAAAAGGGATTTGATTGGAAGCGCAAAAAAAATTGAAAAGTGCCGACATTGTCGTCAACGAGGCCACGGACAGCGAATCCATCGGTTGGGTTCGTCTGAAGTTCGACCAATTGACGGGCCAACGAAGCGGACATAAGTGGGAAGAACGGCCAAACAACGCAGGAATAGAAAAGTGACAATTTTGAGCAAAACCATCTCCTTTATATACATACCATCCGGAAAAGAGCTCCTGTAACAAAAAAAAGATTTGCATGTGTGGCTAAGTGGCTTTTGTAAGATATAAGGGAAAAGGAGTGGAGGTTCGAGTCTGCTCCACGACACTATATTACAAATTTTCGTAAAATATTTGTGAATGTTTTTGCCAAGCAAATTAGACAATCTTGGTATCATTCGAAATAAGTAAATTCTTAGCATTTGTGAAAAAAGTTATTATCGGTAGTTTAATTTGCATTTTTCAATAAAAGTGCCCAACTGATCAGTTTAAATTTGAATTATTTAATCATCAGAAAATGGTTAAAATAATCTGTTAAAAATTTTTAAAATTGCCAAAAACCCTGAAAAATTTTTACCCCGGCGGTGCCCTAAAAATAAGGATTTCAGGAGAACATTAAAATTATATGCTGTAAATTAACTTTCTCAATTTTCTGCACTGAGAAAACTTTTCGTTTTTGAAAAAAATTCACTCCCGACTTTCGACATTTTAGTTCTGCTGGTTTTTGCTTTTTAAATTAAAGACAAACATTTTGTTTTCATTAATCTTTCACTTGAAAAATAATTAATAAAATAAATTTTTTTGCAAAATTCCCAGTTGGGTTACAAAATCAAAAAAATAAATAAACAAATCGATGGAAAATGCGTGGTGAAGTGTTGAATGTGTTGCAAAGAATTTTTATACATATTAATGCAAAAATGAAAAAAAATAATAATGCTTTTTATTGCATAAAAAATTTAAATAATAAAATTATTACAGAAATAAAAATATATTTCTTCAATTACCTTATGTTAATTTTAATTTACGTTATTTTTGTGAACATTTTTGGCAATGGTTTTGCAGTGTTACGTCAAAACGAAACTGACGGAGAACAAAATCGGGTAAAGAGTCCGAATGATTAACTCATAAAAAAGTTATAAGCATGGTCCGTTAGTGGCCGCGTTTTAAACTGCCACTGGCGGAACAGACTCACAATTTGTTGAAAATTAGTGAAAATTTTAAAATTTAAAATCATCTCAAAAATGCATTAATTATAAACACCAAAGGTGTCTTCTTCTCATCACAATGACTGCGGTTTTTTATGTGCCATTTTGGCATCATGTTCATCG
The DNA here is from genome assembly GCA_023374025.1 of Heterodera schachtii. Lineage (NCBI taxonomy): Eukaryota > Metazoa > Nematoda > Chromadorea > Rhabditida > Heteroderidae > Heterodera > Heterodera schachtii. The sequence goes on from SIJG01000021.1 coordinate 783,503, forward strand.
TGCCAAGCCAGCACAAGCAGTTCGGCAGGATTAATAAGAGCAAGTAAGCAAAAGGACCATTTGAGTAAATTAAAAAATTGGAAATAAATTGAGAACACAAATATTTATGTACATTCACAATTAATTAAGACAACCCGGCTAACATGGAGATGAATGCCACCAATTTGTTGCCGTATAATGCCAACCCGCCAAACCCATCGCTGGCGGTGCCCTCCTTAAGCGGATCGAATTGGTGGTTGGCACCGGGCCAAAAAGCAGCTGAGGAAGCAGAAGCATTCCGTGCCGCTGCTGCTGGTCAACCCACTAATGAGCAGATGCAAAAGCGGACAATGAGCAAACTTTGCATTTCGTGGCCACAACTGTTGAAGCAATGCTTTCACAAATCCCGGGCATTTCCCGTGACATTTTGGCGTCGATTAATCTGTCACAACAAAATTATTGCCTAAATTTTGCTGCGATGGTTGGCAATTTATTGGTGCAAAATTATGACGAGAAAATGCCACAGAAAATTCTCAATTCATTGCCTTTGCCCAATGAATATTTGTAATATTTTGAGAAAATTTATCACTTAAAATTGTTAAATTTGGACAAATTGGCGGACAAAGGACAGATGGGAAAATATTTTTTGGAGAAAAAACTGCTGAGTTTGCGAATATTCGCCGATTTCTTTCTGACTCTGTCCAACATTTGCAAGACGAAACAGAACCAAAACAACGCATTGGCCAACAGAGAAATTACGGGGAGAAAATTGGCAAATTTAAAGGGCTTTTTGGAGATTTGTTTTGAGCAGTTTTACAAGCAAATAGCACAAGTAGTTAAGTATAATTGTGCAGTTGTTTTGCTTTTGTTAATTTTCATATCCTCTCGGATACATTCCCATTATTTTCAATATTTTTCAAATTTAATTGTATTTTCGATCTATATTTATTTATAACTCAAAAACACAAATATTTTTAACTATTTAAAAAAAAACTCTATGACGTCTGTCGAACCATCTGATCCACTCACTTTCTTTGAATTTATAAAAAAGAGCTCTCAATTTAAAAACAATTTTTATAAATTATAACTCATAAATATATAAATACCTAGACAATAATATTTTAATTTAACAGCTAAAGGATTTTAGATAGGTGTGTAAATATGAAAAAGGTCGGCCTTTTTGTAATTTGGCCCTCGGTGGTTGGCCACGGCACAGACCTACGATTAATTAATTAATAATGGTTTTATGTGCAAAGAATGAATTTCTCTCTCTTTTCCTCATGTTCGTCCGTGCCGTTCCTTTCTGCACTCTCTCCGCTTTTCGCCTCCGTTTTCATTTTCCTCCTCAATTTGCCCGATCGCCTCCCGCAATAAATCGGCCGACGTTTTCTCATCGATGGGCAAAAACTGTTTTTGCATTCGCGAAAAAATGTAACTGAAAACGATGGTAAATTAGAATTTTTGTGTAAATTTAAAAAGCAAAAAAGAAAACAAAAAAACACAGACATTTCGCCATTGAAAATGTCGAACCACATCGCATCAAGGCCGACCTTTTTGGCCACGATGTATTCCCGCAGAAACTCGTGGGACGCAATGTTGGTCAGCTGCTGAAATTAGCCATGGGTGCACATTTACCGCGCTCCCCCATGCTCTTCCTCCGAAAATTTAACTTATTTAAAAAAAATTCTCTCAAATTTTCTCATTTTTTCCTATTGGCACCGCCGGCCACCACCTTCCCTGTGTTTTAAGAACCGGTCTAAAAATCATTTGGGTTAATTCATTCACTATTTATTTCCCTAATGGCACTCGAATGGTGTCGGGATTTCCCCTTACAAATTAGTGTATTCAAATGCGCTTCAATTCACTTAGTCTTCGCCCACCTGAAGTGTGTTAATTTGCGACAGTTTGTCCACCGCGCTCAGTTGGTCCGCCCGGTCAATGTGAGCGCGGAATGCCATCAGTCCGTTCTCCGATGCGAATTCCAATTCTGTTCCGGCCCCTGCCATCAGCAGTTGGGTCAATTTCTGCACACTTTGGTGTCCGTTCCGTCGCAGCCAATGGTCCATCGGCGACTCGGCGTCAAACGGACGCCCGTGGTAAAGGTCGTAAAGTGTGTTGATCGCCTTGCTGAACGAGCAGAAAATCAGTTGAATGAATGGCAAATCGGCGGAATTTATGCAAAAGAATTTTTTGAAAATGACTTCCCCCTTTATTTTGTCAAGGGATTGTTTGAATTCGGATGATAAAAGCGGGGAAAACGATTTTTACAAATATTTTTGGGCTAATTTGTCAGTCCGTCCGCTGCTTACCAATCGGAATGTCCACAAATGACCACTCGTCGGACATTTCCACGCCTTTTAATTACATGGATACAACATAATCAACTAAACGTTTTTGCACCTAATCGCCAATTCGAGTGCTGCTGGTTCAGTGGTGACGGACACTTCTCCGCCGGAATCGCCTCAATTAAATCACTTTTTTTAAATATTTTAGAAATTTTGATTAATTGCACACCAAAACTTTTCGCCACCGGCACCATATTGGCGGAATTGCGAACGACAAACAATTCGCCGATCTGAGCACCCATAAATTTGGACGGTTGTAACCTGAGGACGAAAGCAAAGACATTTCAATGGATGAGAGATCGATGCTCATAATTAAAATTAAAGATTGGAGAAAAAAAAATAATGGAAAATTAGCCCAATTTTAATAAGAAAAAGAGATAATTAAAATATGTTAGCTGACCAGATATTAACTTTTTACCTTAAAAATCATCATTACCACACAATTCATTATTTTGTATTCGGGATCCTATTTTGTAATTTTGCCCAAAAAAGTCCGGGATTCCGCCTCAGCCTGCCTCACACCTTGAGTCCATGCAGGTGAACAGCACCGCACTCGGGTCGGGGTGGTCGCGGACCTTCTCGAACTCTTTGACCATGCTGAAACCGAGAGAGGTGAGGGGGAGGGGGAGGAGGAGGCTGATCAGATCAGAGTGACAGTCAGTCGGTGGACCTGGGACGAAGAGTTTTGCGGAAACGGAGAATGCCGTCGAAGAGCCTTTTGATGCCCGGCATTTTGGTACAGAGCAGAAAGAAGTCTTTCCAATGGAGAAAAAGAGACAATAATTACCAAATTTTAATTATTTTACAAAATTGAAACATTAAAAAGGCATTTGTTTTAAGAGTTCAAAGTGTTATTTGTACAAAAGGTCGAATTGATCGTCCATCTCTGCTCCTCCCCTTCTCCTCATGTGTTTTGAATGAATGAATTAATGAATGGGCGGTGATTTGGCGATAGCGTGAGAATTTGGGGGAAATAAAATAAAATAATTATCGATGGCAAGGCAAAAGTGAGTGAATGAGAGAAATAAAGAAGACACACAAAGTGGAAAAAGGTCAGCAGCAGCACCAAAACAGCACGTGAACTGCTGAAGAGAAAGGACAAACGGAGGAAAAAAGATGGAGGAATTCTAACGAATAATCGGACAAAGTTCGAATTAAAGGATTTGGATATGAATTATAAATTAAGAAATTTTATAATAGCAAAGCGTAATAGTTAAATAAAAATTAAAAAGATTGAATTTAAAATAAAAGATTAAGATTTTTAAGATAAGATTAAAAATTAATAAATTTGTTAATATTTAAAAAATACAGGAGAACTCAAGAATTTTTTTCCACTTCAGCTATTTCCCGTAGACTAATCGAGATGAAATTTTTACCAAGCATACCTACCCCATAAATATTAAGAACCACACAAAAAAAAATCGGAAAGTGTAAAAGAAAAAAAAATTTATGAATTTTTTCCGAAAATGGTCCCAAATTTGGCGTAACAAAATTATAAACTCAAAAATTTGAAGACATGTAACTTATTTTAGAGGGCATGAAAAAATCTAAAAAATTCATACTGTTATAACTTTTTGCTGATCAAAAAAGTCAATTGCACCAAAGTGATCAGATCACTCATTCAGGGCGATCTGAAAATCATAAAATGGCTTGAAACCGGGAAATTTTCGGAAAAAATTTTCGTGGAAGATGAATATTGGGAACAGAAAGAGCACAAAATTTGCTACAAAATGCAAAAAATCGCATGTCCCTATGACTTCTGTACTCTGAGAAATTACTTGTTCAATTTCGAACCGTAAAAAAGAACTGTAATTCCTAGGAAAACAATGCAAATTACAGTAATTTTATGACTAACCAACTTCATCGTCAGGAGTCTTAGCGAACAGAAGTCATAGGGACATGCTCAATTGGTTTGCTCTCACTTTGTTTATTTATCAGTGGCATTTTTGAAACTTTGGCAATCGAAAGGGCGGGGCATTGGGTTTGAATTTGTCACTGATCACATCGTTTTCTTGGCATTTTGTCCTCAGTTTTCGTCTCCGTCCGTCCATCGGTCGGTCGGTTCAGCTCCTTCTCAGTGCGCTTATCCATTCTGAGCAATGTTCACATTCGCAATGTTTATTGGCACCCAGCGTTGCTGTTGCGGACTCCAACGCCATTGCCGTTGCTGCCGTTTGACGCGCTTCTTAATGAGTCAAAGGCAAAAATGCCAAAAACGGAAAAGAAGCCAAAGCATGACGCACCATGCCATCGTTGTCGGCCGCGTCCGCGTCAAAAGCGTTGTTGGAATTAGCAGAGACGGCAGCGACCAAGGACACCTGAAGCATGGCACTTTTGACCGGTGTTCAATGAATGTTTATAAAAGTGCCTACCAAAAGGATCACAAGCAAAGCCAGAGGGGCAAATTTCATAATGGGCTAATGAGTGGGGATTTGGTTGATTTTTGATTGAATGGTTTGGATGTGCTTTTGCCTTCGTTTGCTCTCCCTTTTATACGGCAAATTGTCAAAAATCCAATTAATAGCAAAGCTGGGATTGGCCGAGTTAAAGGCCAAATTGGCCAAAAAGGTGGAGAAGCGAAGCATTTGTGAACTTACAAATTAGTGAATGAGTGGGCGAGCCGAAACGAACAAAGCGATGAGTGGTCGCGAAATTGGCATTGGCCAAAGGCCGAATTAGTGGAAAATTGTGCAAATATCAAACGGAAATGCCAAGGCATTTGCAAAATTCAACAACTTATTATGGCCCATTCATTCATCACTGAACGGTGGACACAAAATGAAACATTAAATAAAAAATCGAGACCGACAAGGCAAACACTTTATAATTCCAAAAGCATTAAATGGGTCATTAAGTTGTTGAATACTGCGGAATGCCCTGGCATTTCCGTTTTGACAGTTGCACAATTTCCATCAACTCGGCCTTTGGCCAATGCCAATTTCGCGACCACTCATCGCTTTGTTCGTTTCGGCTCGCCCACTCATTCACTAATTTGTAAGTTCACAAATGCTTCGCTTCTCCACCTTTTTGGCCAATTTGGCCTTTAACTCGGCCAATCCCAGCTTTGCTATTAATTGGATTTTTGACAATTTGCCGTATAAAAGGGAGAGCAAACGAAGGCAAAAGCACATCCAAACCATTCAATCAAAAATCAACCAAATCCCCACTCATTAGCCCATTATGAAATTTGCCCCTCTGGCTTTGCTTGTGATCCTTTTGGTAGGCACTTTTATAAGCATTCATTGAAAATTGGTCAAAAGTGTCATGCTTCAGGTGTCCTTGGTCGCTGCCATCTCTGCTAATTCCAACAATCCTTCTGACGCGGACGCGGCCGACATCGGTGGCATGGTGCGTCATGCTTTGGCTTCTCATTTCCGTTTTTGGCATTTTTTAAGCGCGTCAAACGGCAGCAACGGCAATGGCGTTGGAGTCCGCAACAGCAGCGCTGGGTGCCAATAAACATTGCGAATGTGAACATTGCTCAGAATGGATAAGCGCACTGAGAAGGAGCCGAACCGACCGACCGATGGACGGACGGACGGAGACGAAAACTGAGGACAAAATGCCAAGAATATGTGTGATCAGTGACAAATTCAAACCCAATGCCCCGCCCCTTCGATAAATTTCCGATGGAATGATACTTTCAAAATTTTTTAATTGTTAAAATTAAAGAGTGCATTGTAAAAAAATTTGCCTGATTTTTAAAGATATTTTTTCGACTTTTTATTTTGTGTCCGGAATACTGAATTTGCCTTTACCCTGGGAACATATGTTCATTGTATTCTGATAGAAAATTTCAAAATCAAATTTTTGAAAAATCATAGACAAACTTAATGATCTTTTAAATCTAATTGCTAGAAAAATCAAAAAGAATTTTTTATATTATTATCCGCCGATACATCATTTTCTTTTTACCATTTTTTCCTTCTAAAAAACTCGCCAAACTCGCTTAATGTTTTTTTTCCGTAAAATTATTATTTTTTGACAAATTTGGAGCCAAAGTTTTAAAAGTTTTCTTTAAATTTAGAGTTGCACGAGATCGGGACGAGAATTCCCGGTCCTCCAAGGTCCCGGTTCTCTGTCCCGGATTTTGAAAAAGCCAGGTTAGGGGAAAGGGATTCCACGGGGGGGGAAGTTTGGGCACCAGAGTAAGGATTTAAAAATAAAAATTTTTTAATTGACTCTTTAAATTGCAAACATCTAATTTAAAAGCAGAGTAAATTTTAATCAAGGTAGGAATCGAAAGTTTTTGAACGAATAAACCTATTTGTTTATCATTACAAGGCTCGGTCTGTTCAAGACTTAAATTTTATGAGTTTAAACATAATTAGACGGGTCATTTGATATTTCGGGCCCAACAAATCTGGGTATTCAGGTGTAAGTTCAAACAATAACTAGTACACGTTTAACTCTACGTGTAAACAGCTGTAAGAATTGACCAAATAATAAGAATACCAGGTTTCTATACATACAGTCGAATGAATCGACGAGATCTCGAAGACCTCGTATTATTGGGTCATTTTGAGGGTCGTTGCTGTGCCGATCAATAGTCGAATTTAAATCAGCAAGGATTGTGTCCATTGTGGGATGTGGGAAAGGAATTGAATGGCCATAAGAATGGCCAAGGAAGAGGGAGAGGGACGCCCAAAAACCATTCATTCCACCGAGCGATTACCTAATTTGCATATTTCTGGACCATTGAGACATCAATGTCGTAAAAACCTATTTGGCTCAATTTATGACTCGTAAAGGTTTTTAAAAAAATTATTCGTTCGAATTCGGGTTCTGGATTCGAAATGGGGGTTAAATTTGTGTTGTGTGCCCCCGAAAACTTATTAAAAAAATTGATAAACCCACACGGACTCGAACCACCAGCCATCTGACAGCCATCCGCGCCACTTGACCACCAAATATGAAGGGAAAATACAAACCAAAATTTCGATTTTTGAGGCCTCATAACTTTTTGATTTCTTCCTATGGGCCCGTAATATTAAAAATTCACAATAGAAGTCGACCCTGCTCTATCCAATGGTATATAACACATATGCATTTTCCGACTTACAGTTCGGGTGGTTCCCTTGTAAGACCAAATGTCATATGCGTTATACAATTCGATAGCTTATTCAATAGGCTTTTGTTGGTACCAAAAATATCTCAATTAATCCTCTTTGGCCGATATGCGAGCAGACAAAGTGCAATCAGCCTTAATTTTGGGTGGTCATATGTTTAACACGGATCACTTTACACACCGTTTCAATTTTGGCCTCACAGTTCCAAAAAGATTTGCATGTGTGGCGAAGTGGTTTTTGTAAGATAGTGAAGGGACAAAGGGAGGAGGTTCGAGTCCGTTGTGCAACATGAATATTTTTATTTATGGAAATTATTTTTGGAGGTTTTTGCCAACCAAATTGGTCAATCTTGGTATCATTCGAAAGCTCTTTATAAGGAGAAGCTTTTTCGAAGCAAAAGCTAAGCAATCTGATAAGTTAAAAAAAAAGATATGAGCATTCGAAATTTTGTTTTCTGAATAACTTTTCAAATCGACCCATTTTCAAATTAATCTGACCTATCATTAGATGCAGAAAATTTTTCTTTAACGATATACAAAATTTGAAGCGGATTTAACATCAGGAAAAAAAAATTAAACATCACGAAGTGAATTCGTGTTTTCTCTATTAACAGAGATAAATAGTACGCCAAAAAGAGAGATGTTTTTTTCTCTGCACTCTCTATTTATTGGTTCATGTCTCGTTTTTTGAAACGGTGTGTATCAGGGATGGCACGGAATTCCGATTTCCGACTTCCGATTTCCGACATTTTTGGGGTCGAAATTCCGATTTCCGATTTCCGAAAAAATTTGGGACGTCGGAATTCCGACTTCCGATTTCCGAAATTTTGGATAAAAAGTCGGAAATTTTCGGAAATTTTTTTTGAATTTTTTCAAAAAATTTACATTTTTTTACAATTTTTATTAATAAATTGCATTAAAATTTTCAAAAATTTTCCGGCGGCGCCTATCGGCACCGCCGGATCCTAAAAATCTTATTTTCTACAGAAATTTTTGCCTCAACATCGCTAAATTTGGTCATTTTTTGGACAAAATTTGTTAACAATTTGCATTAAAAATTATAAAATTTTCCCCGGCGGCGCCTATCGGCACCGCCGGACCTCCCCCACCATGTTCTCAAAAATTTTGAAAAAACGCGCCGCAAAAAAAGGCAAAATTTTTGATGAAAATCATTGAATAATTTTTTTAAGCAAATATGTATTTAAATAGATCAAAAAATTTTGGAATCGCCTTTTACTTGGTTAAGAATTTAAAATTTAGCCTATTAAAATATTTAGAAAATTTTTTATTATATTTTATATTTTTGAAAAATTTCCGATTTCCGACTTCCGATTTCCGACGTTTTTGGGGTCGGAATTCCGATTTCCGACTTCCGAAAAATTTTTGGGTCTCGGAAATCCGATTTCCGATTTCCGAAAAATTTTGGACCCCCGGAATTCCGATTTCCGATTTCCGAAAATTTTTGGGGCCTCGGAATGCCATCCCTGGTGTGTATATCGGCCAAAGAGAACTAATTGACACATATTTGTATCATTCGGTAGCTCATTGAATTTCGATTATAATGATCTAACTTCTGCTCTGAGTAGAAAAAATAATTATTAAAAAAATCAAAAAGAATTTTTATATTATTATCCGCCGAGACACTATTTTTTATAACTAGAGCCCGGATTTTTATATGCTAAAAATCCTGAAATATGTAATAAAACATGTGCTAAAAAATGCCGAAATATCTGCTAAAAACCCCAAAATGCCAAAATATGTGCTAAAAAATATACTAAAAATTGGAAAATAAAATGTGTTTTTGCATAAAAATTCCAAAAAATGTTTATTCTTTTTTTTTTTCGCCCGCACAATAGCAAATAAAATACATTTGGAGCTGTTTGGACAAAATTGGTCTTTTTTCTGATAAATTATTTTTATAAATTAAAAGTTCCCAGTATAGAATTTCGAATCCAATGACGAATAATTTGATTTGGTTACTTTGAGCTTACGAAGTAAATAAAGAATGAAATTTGTTAGAAACGACAAGAAAATAGATTTTTAGGGGTATAATTTTCAATTTTCTTGTATTTTTATTACAAATTTTTCTAAAAAATCCAAAAGTATGTGCAAAATATGTGCCAAACTCCGAAATATGTGCGATATGTTTTTATGTGCCAAAATATGTGTTTTTATAAGTCGCTCTAAGCCGAAAATTGTTCGGAGAAAAAACGATTTTTGGGCTTCTCTCGTCATAACTAAGCCGCAGAAAAATATGTAAAAACATAAAAACAATCCGAGCTCTATTTATAACCATATTTCCTTCTAAAACCCGCCAAACTCGCTTACATTTTTTTTTTATTTTCCGTAAAATTAATATTTTATGACAAATATGGACCTAAAGTTTTGATTTTTTCTCAGGAATTGCCTATCGACAAAGTATGATTCTTCATATTTTATTTTAAAATGACAATATTTTATCATTTTTTGAAGAAAACCCAAAAATCATTACTTGTTTGGAAAATGAAGTAAATTTGATTTGAAAATATTGATTAAATATGTATATTTATTTTAATTTAATTTTGCTTTATCTTTTAGCTTTTATAAAATAAAAACAAGCAATATTTAATTTTGTAATATTTTCTCTTGAAATAAATTTAAAAATTTTTATTTTTTGAATTTTTCTTCTTGGAAAAATCCCGATTGGTCCCGGACGAAAATCGAGGTCCCGGTCAAGGCTTCTTAGGTCCCGGCAAGTCCCGGTTTTGCCTAAAATTCCTGGTCCTGTGCAACTCTGTTAAATTATTTTCTCATTTTAGGAATTTTATTCATTCTTGGACAATTACAATTGTTGGTCAATTTAGCTAATTGTATAAAATGAGTTTTATTAATGAAAATTTTGATACATATTAAAAATGAAATTTTCGATTATAAACGGATATTCAATTTTCGGTTTTTCATCAAAAAATGTAATATACGCAATGGAATGTGTTAATTATACATAATATTTGAAAATAATTTGCAAAATAATTAATTTTAAATACTTGATTAAAGAATAAAATTTCAAAATTTCCATTTACCCTAAAATAATCAGTTTTTTTCGCTCTGGAAAACGCGATATTTTACCGTTTTATTCTATTTCTTTGGGTTTTTCTGGAAGAAAAGTGCCCGAAAAGACTAAAACACCAAAAATGAAGCTCTTTGAAGGACATAGAAAATATAAATACCTTTCCCATGTCTCATAAATTTCCTTTTCTAATGAATAAATTTTTAATGGGGTATTGAAATATTTGAAAATATATTCAATTTCAACATTCAGAATTAATATTTTCGTCAATTTATTGTTTAAGGATATATTCTCCATTTTTGCTAAAATTCCATTGGTTTGCTCTCACTTTGTTTATTTATCAATGGCATTTTTGCTATTTTGGCAATCGAAAGGGCGTGGCATTGGGTTTGAATTTGTCACTGATCACATCTTTTTCTTGGCATTTTGTCCTCAGTTTTCGTCTCCGTCCGTCCGTCCATCGGTCGGTCGGTTCGGCTCCTTCTCAGTGCGCTTATCCATTCTGAGCAATGTTCACATTCGCAATGTTTATTGGCACCCAGCGCTGCTGTTGCGGACTCCAACGCCATTGCCGTTGCTGCCGTTTGACGCGCTTAAAAAATGCCAAAAACGGAAATGAGAAGCCAAAGCATGACGCACCATGCCACCGATGTCGGCCGCGTCCGCGTCAGAAGGATTGTTGGAATTAGCAGAGATGGCAGCGACCAAGGACACCTGAAGCATGACACTTTTGACCAATTTTCAATGAATGCTTATAAAAGTGCCTACCAAAAGGATCACAAGCAAAGCCAGAGGGGCAAATTTCATAATGGGCTAATGAGTGGGGATTTGGTCGGTTTTGATTGAATGGTTTGGACGGCGTGTGCTTTTGCCTTCGTTTGCCCTCCCTTTTATACGGCAAATTGTCAAAAATCCAATTAATATTCATCGCATGCAAAGTAAAGGCCAAATTGGCCAAAAGGTGGTGAAGAGAAGAATTTGTGAACTTACAAATTAGTGAATGAGTGGGGGGAAACAACGAACAAAGCGATGAGTTGTCGCAAAATTGGCTTTGGCCAAAGGCCGAATTGGTGGAAAATTGTGCAAATGTCAAAACGGAAATGCCAAGGCATTCCGCAGTATTCAACAACTTATGACCCATTCATTCATCACTGAACGGTGGACACAAAATGAACATTAAATAAAAAATCGAGACCGAAAGTTGAGCTGAGGCAAACACTTAAAATTGCAATTTGGCAAAATAATTGCGTTGTTTGTATCAGAGATTCCTATTTCTAACCTTTTTGGGCTCGAAATTCTGTTTCCGTAATTTTTTAAGGACATCGGCATATATTCCTGTTTGTAAAATTTAAAAATTAATATAAGTTGTTGAATACTGCGGAATGCCTTGGCATTTCCGTTTTGACATTTGCACAATTTTCCACCAATTCGGCCTTTGGCCAAAGCCAATTTTGCGACCATTCATTCACTAATTTGTAAGTTCACAAAATGCTAAGCTTCACCATCTTTTTGGCCAGTTTAGCCTTTAATTCGGCCAGTCCCAGCGTTATTCACTCTTTGCATGCGATGAATATTAATTGGATTTTTGACAATTTGCCGTATAAAAGGGAGGGCAAACGAAGGCAAAAGCACACGCCGTCCAAACCATTCAATCAAAACCAACCAAATCCCCACTCATTAGCCCATTATGAAATTTGCCCCTCTGGCTTTGCTTGTGATCCTTTTGGTAGGCACTTTTATAAGCATTCATTGAAAATTGGTCAAAAGTGTCATGCTTCAGGTGTCCTTGGTCGCTGCCATCTCTGCTAATTCCAACAATCCTTCTGACGCGGACGCGGCCGACATCGGTGGCATGGTGCGTCATGCTTTGGCTTCTCATTTCCGTTTTTGGCATTTTTTAAGCGCGTCAAACGGCAGCAACGGCAATGGCGTTGGAGTCCGCAACAGCAGCGCTGGGTGCCAATAAACATTGCGAATGTGAACATTGCTCAGAATGGATAAGCGCACTGAGAAGGAGCCGAACCGACCGACCGATGGACGGACGGACGGAGACGAAAACTGAGGACAAAATGCCAAGAAAAAGATGTGATCAGTGACAAATTCAAACCCAATGCCACGCCCTTTCGATTGCCAAAATAGCAAAAATGCCATTGATAAATAAACAAAGTGAGAGCAAACCAATGGAATTTTAGCAAAAATGGAGAATATACCCTTGAAACACAGCTTAAAATGGAGTTAGCCAACTGTTGATGTTCAAAATTGGTGAAAAAATCAAAAACTTAAGAAATTGAATATGCCAAGGCATTCCGCAAAATTCAAACTTATGACCCATTCTTTATTGAATGCTGGAAACAAAATGAAATAAAAAAAGTAAATGCCATTTTTGAAAATTTATAACATAAAATGTAAATATTTTGCCAAATTGTAATTTTAGGTGAAGTTTTTGTCAGTTTAGAAACTCTTGGCATTTTTGAGCTGAGGCTTTAGACCAAGACCGAGACTCGAGACCGGCACCGAAAAAACCAGCCCTGACTCGAGACAAGAGACAAACACCTTTGGCATAATATTAGGCCTAAAAGATTCCGGGTATTTTTTGTATTTTCCTATTTCGATTTAAATCCGTTGCTCGCCTTCCCGGCCTTAGGGTACGCCCATTTAAAATTATTTTCAATTATTTAATTGAGTTTTAAAATATTTTTAATGTATAATTGATTTAACATATTTAATAATTAATTAATTTCTCTTTGCTTTAATTAATTAATTTCTCTTTGCTTTAATTAATTATTTTCTCTTTGCTTTTCGTCGTAAACGGAAGCATTCACATGAAAAAATTCTCAACATTTTAAAATTATTCACCAACAAAACAAAATCTTACTTTTACTTCTCTAAAAAATGATTGCATTTTGGCATAATTTTGTTTATCTTTCTTCAAAATTGCAAAAAAACATTTGATTTTATTTTAAAGCAAAAAAAAAAAAATAAAAAAAAAGGATGAATTTCCCCTTTTTAATATTAATAAAATTCTTTTGTTTTTGTTTGATAAATTCTGTCTTAACTATGCCAATTGGTGATGATTTTTTGAAGGATGAGCTGAGGAAGAAAAGCGAAAATGAAATCGCAAAATTGGAAACAAACGATGAAAAGGGAGCAAAAGTCAAAGTTAGTCAAAAATAAAGAATTTAAAAAGCCAAAATATTTATTCATTTATATAAAACCTTTTTTGAATTTTGAATTAAAATGCGATTTCCTTTTTAAAAATATAAATTATTTTATTTAACGGTAAAGGCAGAACTTTTTGATGAGCAATTTTGGGGAAAAAGGCCGGGCCAATCGGAAAAGCTGCTTAATGTGGCAACGCAAGTCAAGCAGGAAGCTGGGCATGAAAAAGGCATGCATTTGCATAAGAAAGAAAGCATAATTTAAGAATTTAAATGCAATTTAGATAAACAAAGCCAAGGAACTTTTAATTGTCTGCTGAATTTTGGCGGACTAAAAAAGGAAATTGGAAAAATTAATGCGGAAGAAAAGCCGCTTTTTCTTCTTCTTCAGCAGAAGAAGAATGGAGAAAGCAGCAGCAGTGAAAGTGACGGACCACAAAAGTGCAGGGAAAAAGAGGACGGCACTCAGAGGGCCATAGGGCACAAACGGCAGCGCACAGAAGTCAGCGCTGAAACGTCAGCGCTTAAACGGCTCAGAATTGGGGAGGGAAATGAAGAAAAATCGAAGACGAACAGCCAAAGCGAACAATCGGCGGAAGAGGAAGAAATTAGCAACTATTATCCGGGAAAAACGGAGAGCAGCTCAAATGCTGATGAGTCATCATCATACAAAGCCGAGAGTTGGGAATCCGAAGAATCGGAAAGCCAAGACAAATGGCCAAGAGCAAACCGATGGGAAATCCGAACCGAATCCGATGAAGAAGAAATTGTTGAACAATCGGAAGAACCGGAAAGCCAAGTAATGACCAACTCTGAGCAAGAATCAGAAAGCCGAGAATGGGCTGATTTTGGTCATGAAAATTGCTATGATGAATCGGCCCAATCGGAAGGTCGAGACTCGTCGGACTTTAATTACGGCGCATCAGATGACTCAGAAGAAACGGAATGCCAAGATTTAGAAGGCACAAATCCCTTCCCAAAACGAACCCATCGTGAAAGGAAAACAGAAAAAAGTAATGCGATAAATAAATGTAGTGGTGTTCGAGACTGAAAATTTCCCGAGATTAAAACATCAAAACCCGAGACTTTGTACGGTCCGAGACTGAGACTCGAAATCGCATTAGGACTATGGAAATCTTCAGACTTTTTTTAAAGGCATAAAATACCATCGCTTCGTTTTAAGATGATTCTCTGCCTCATGCAAAAAAGGAAATAAATAAAGTCAAAAGTAAATTAAAAAATAAAATTCCTTTTCGAAATATTTTTCTTTTTATAATAACAAAAAATTAAATAATTAAAAAAACGGAAACCAAAAGCTTGTTTAAAACACCTTTAAGGGACTTATCCAACCGATGAACAAAGAATGGAAATTGTGAACAAATTTATGGAAATGAAAAACCGATTTTATGAGAGTGGGGAAAAGCGACCGTTTCGCCAAGTGGACAAAGAAATAGCGGACAAATTGGACGTAAATGCACGGACAATTTACAAGTGGAAAAAGAGATTCGGATTGAGTAAGCCTGTGACTTAATTAAGGTAATTAATTACTAAAAATTAAGAATTGGGAGAGAACAGAAAAATTGGAATTTTGAAAAAGATCAACGAACTGAAAAGCAAAAACCCACAGATGACATTGGCACAAATTGAGAAAGAATTGCCAACCCTTGGATATTATAGTAAGTTCAGGCTTTTTATTTTGCGGCATTTTTTAATTTTTAAGCTTAAGTTTAAAATTTTAACGTAAATATGTGCTGATTTTCATAATTATTTCATTAAAAATCCCAATTAATTGGTAATTTAGGAGAAAATTCGTCAAAAGGTTTCAAATTTTCTAACTATCGGCGCGGCGTCGTCGGTCCCTCGGCCACCAAAAATTTTTGAGAGAAAAACGCACCGAAGATTTTTTAAACTATGAATTAAAGTAATTCACAAAAAAAAGGAATTCAAAGTTACTTCCTTCCATTGTCAAATTTGTTAAAAGGAGGGTTGCGCCTCGGGGAAGAAATTTTCAGGGAGCGGCGGGAGGGGGGGGGGGGGGGGGGGGGGCAAAATTGTCGAGGGCCGGAGAAGCCGATCGGAGAATGACCCCTTTTAAGCAGATTCTGCATTCTCTGATTCAAAATCATTGAATAATGCCAGTAAAACCCTGTCCAAATTGGCTTTCACTGTCAAAATTATCTATTAAAAAAATTACTAAAAATTTTTTTTAGGAAAAGACTTTAAAAAATCTTATAAACAATTGGAAACAATTAGAAAATTTGATAAAATTGTGGCAAAAAAAGCACATCCGCTTTCATTTGAAGAGAAAACCAAAATTGCTGCAGAATTGGGCGTGAAAATCAGAACACTTTATGATTGGAAAAAGAAATTAGGAATTAATGGTCTGTTTTAAGGGGGGGGGGGGGGAGGGGAATTCATGAATTTTGTAAAAACGGACGAGGGCCATGAAAAAACTGGGACATCGGGACCAATCCCGGTGTCGGGATTTAAACGATAAAAGTGAAAATTAAAAATTAATATTGCCAAATTTAGAAGAGAGAGGCTACGGAAAAAAGGAAAAAATAGCAATTTTAAAACGGTATGATCAGATCAAAAAAGAAAACCCACAAAAGACAATGGGACAAATTGTGAAGGAAATGCAAGTCAGCCAAAGCATGTTTTATCTGTGGAGAAAGGAATTCAAAGTCAAAATAAAACGTAAGTAATTAAGGAAGGAATTAAAAATATTTAAATTTATCGGCACAAATCCTCAAAACTAATTAATAATATTTAGCACATTTTTTGTCTGAGGATGAAAAACGGAAAATAGTGGCAAACTTCAACAAAATAAAGGAAATAAAGGGAGAGTCAATTACACGAGAAGACAAAGAGCAAATTGCCAAGCGATTGGGTTTTTCACTGAATGCAATTTTACGTTGGAAAAACCAATTCGGTCAAAAAGGTCGTTTAATTGCAGAGAATTAATTAATTAATATAATTGTTTTTTAATTTTAATTTTAAAAATATTAGACAATTTCTCTAACAGAAAGTCGAACCTTCGAATTGTACGAAAGAATGGAATTGCTGAAAAAGTATTACAAAATAAAAGACAAACACCCAAAAATGGGGGATAAAAAAATTGCCAAAAAACTCGGCATTTGTGCCGAAACTCTGAGAAAATGGAAAAATGCGCTTGCTGAAGGAAGTAACGGTTAAAACTAAATAATTAAATTTGAATAATTACATTAAAATTTAATTAAGTCGAAAGAAAAGAGGCGGAGAAAAAAGAGCAGCTCAAAAGCCAAAGAGGCAAAAGTGATCAATTTGAAAATTGTTCAATTTTTGATGCTTGTTTCAGATTGAATCGCCATTCTCAACTTCACGCGGTCAATGGAAACGGATGGAAATGGAACTTTTCAACGAAGAAAAGAAACAAAAATTGAAGGGATAATGGCTAATTAGTACGGATAAAATTGAATTGTTAAGCAAAAAGTGATCAAAAACTAATTGCCATTAAAAGATAATTAGATTTTAGAGATTTTGCGTAAATTTGATCCATAGTTGGAAAACTAAAAGTTATAGCAAACAACTTTTCCGATACTTGCTAAAATTAACTTTTTTTTTACCTTAATTTTTAAAAAATTTTTGAAATTCTGGACAATTTGCTTAGTAATTATTATAAAGATTCAATTTATAGTAATTATTATAAAGATTCAATTTTTCTTTCGCAGGGAACCAAAACTATCGTGTTTTTTTAAAAATTAATTCAGGCTGATACTGTTATACATTGGTCATTTTTCGATGCAAAAACTGTTATCAAAATGAGAAAATTTCATAATTTTCCCGACGCCATCTGCTGACAATGACGAAAATAATTTATAAAGATTTTCCAAAATTTAATACAAAAAGGTATTCAAAACTTCTTTTTTAGAATACTAATATAATTTTCATAAAATTACAAATTACTTGTGATTTCCATTCGATGCCACCTTTTGTTTTTTCATTTCAATTTTTGAAATATTATATAAATCAGCCTCAAATACCATTTTAATAGCATGCTATTTATTTTTTCATTATTTAAAATGCTTGATTCTGTTTTAGTTCGGTTTCGAATAATTCGTAGTTAAATTCGTTTATTAACCCAATAATACAAAAATTAAAAAAATATTATAGCAACTAAAATAAAGCATCTGTTCATGATCAGTGCGATCATTTATAGGGATTCGGGACAGAGTCGGAAGGTTGGCTAAATGTAACAGAAGGTTGTACAGTTGCGGCTTCTCCATCAGTTTTCGGCGCTTCTGCTGGTTGTACAGTTGCGGCTTCTTCAGCGGGTTTCGGCGCTTCTGAAGGTTGTACAGTTGCGGCTTGTCCATCAGTTTTCGGCGCTTCTGCTGGTTGTACAGTTGCGGCTTCTTCAGCGGGTTTCGGCGCTTCTGAAGGTTGTACAGTTGCGGCTTGTTCATCAGTTTTCGGCGCTTCTGCTGGTTGTACAGTTGCGGCTTCTTCAGCGGGTTTCGGCGCTTCTGAAGGTTGTACAGTTGCGGCTTCTTCAGCGGGTTTCGGCGCTTCTGCAGGTTGTACAGTTGCAGCTTCTTCTGCGGGTTTCGGCGCTTCTGCAGGTTGCACAGTTGGGGCTTCTTCAGCGGGTTTCGGCGCTTCTGCAGGTTGTACAGTTGCAGCTTCTTCCGCGGGTTTCGGCGCTTCTGCAGGTTGTACAGTTGCGGCTTCTTCTGCGGGTTTCGGCGCTTCCGCTGGTTGTACAGTTGCGGCTTGTCCATCAGTTTTCGGCGCTTCTGCTGGTTGTACAGTTGCAGATTCCTCAGCAGGTTTCGGCGCTTCTGCAGGTTGTACAGTTGCGGCTTCTTCAGCGGGTTTGGACACTTCTGCTGGTTGTACAGTTGCGGCTTCCTCAGCAGGTTTCGGAGCTTCTGCAGGTTGTACAGTTGCGGCTTCTTCCGCGGGTTTTTGCGCTTCTGCAGGTTGCACAGTTGCGGCTTGTACATCAGTTTTCGGCGCTTCCGCTGGTTGTACAGTTGCGACTTCTTCCGCGGGTTTCGGCGCTTCTGCAGGTTGTACAGTTGCGGCTTCTTCAGCGGGTTTGGACACTTCTGCTGGTTGTACAGTTGCGGCTTCCTCAGCAGGTTTCGGAGCTTCTGCAGGTTGTACAGTTGCGGCTTCTTCCGCGGGTTTTTGCGCTTCTGCAGGTTGCACAGTTGCGGCTTGTACATCAGTTTTCGGCGCTTCCGCTGGTTGTACAGTTGCGGCTTCTTCCGCGGGTTTGGACACTTCTGCTGGTTGTACAGTTGCGACTTCTTCAGCGGGTTTCGGCGCTTCTGCTGGTTGTACAGTTGCGGCTTCTTCCGCGGGTTTGGACACTTCTGCTGGTTGTACAGTTGCGGCTTCCTCAGCAGGTTTCGGAGCTTCTGCAGGTTGCACAGTTGCGGCTTGTACATCAGTTTTCGGCGCTTCCGCTGGTTGTACAGTTGCGGCTTCTCCATCAATTTTCGGCGCTTCCGCTGGTTGTACAGTTGCGGCTTGTCCATCAGTTTTCGGCGCTTCCGCAGGTTGCACAGTTGCGGCTTCTTCAGCGGGTTTCGGCGCTTCTGAAGGTTGTACAATTGCGGCTTGTCCATCAGTTTTCGGCGCTTCCGCTGGTTGTACAGTTGCAGCTTCCTCAGCAGGTTTCGGCGCTTCCGCTGGTTGTACAGTTGCGGCTTGTCCATCAGTTTTCGGCGCTTCCGCTGGTTGTACAGTTGCGGCTTGTCCATCAGTTTTCGGCGCTTCCGCAGGTTGCACAGTTGCGGCTTCTTCAGCGGGTTTCGGCGCTTCTGAAGGTTGTACAATTGCGGCTTGTCCATCAGTTTTCGGCGCTTCCGCTGGTTGTACAGTTGCAGCTTCCTCAGCAGGTTTCGGCGCTTCCGCTGGTTGTACAGTTGCGGCTTGTCCATCAGTTTTCGGCGCTTCTGCAGGCTGTACAGTTGCGGCTTGTCCATCAGTTTTCGGCGTTTCCGCTGGTTGTACAGTTGCGGCTTGTCCATCAGTTTTCGGCGCTTCCGCTGGTTGTACAGTTGCGGCTTCTCCATCAATTTTCGGCGCTTCCGCTGGTTGTACAGTTGCGGCTTTTCCATCAGTTTTCGGCGCTTCCGCTGGTTGTACAGTTGCGGCTTGTCCATCAGTTTTCGGCGCTTCCGCTGGTTGTACAGTTGCGGCTTGTCCATCAGTTTTCGGCGCTTCCGCTGGTTGTACAGTTGCGGCTTCTCCATCAATTTTCGGCGCTTCCGCTGGTTGTACAGTTGCAGCTTCTCCATCAGTTTTCGGCGCTTCTGCAGGTTGTACAGTTGCAGCTTCTCCATCAATTTTCGGCGCTTCCGCTGGTTGTACAGTTGCAGCTTCCTCAGCAGGTTTCGGCGCTTCTGCAGGTTGTACAGTTGCGGCTTGTACATCAGTTTTCGGCGCTTCCGCTGGTTGTACAGTTGCGGCTTGTTCCGCGGGTTTCGGCGCTTCTGCAGGTTGTACAGTTGCGGCTTCTTCCGCGGGTTTCGGCGCTTCTGCAGGTTGTACAGTTGCGGCTTCGTCATCGGGTTTCGGCGCTTCTGCAGGTTGCACTGTTGCGGCTTCTTCAGCGGGTTTCGGCGCTTCTGAAAGTTGTACAGTTGCGGCTTCTTCAGCGGGTTTCGGCGCTTCTGAAGGTTGTACAGTTGCGGCTTCCTCAGCAGGTTTGGGCGCTTCCGCTGGTTGTACAGTTGCAGCTTCTCCATCAGTTTTCGGCGCTTCCGCTGGTTGTACAGTTGCAGCTTCTCCATCAGTTTTCGGCGCTTCTGCAGGTTGTACAGTTGCGGCTTGTCCATCAGTTTTCGGCGTTTCCGCTGGTTGTACAGTTGCAGCTTCCTCAGCAGGTTTCGGCGCTTCTGCAGGTTGTACAGTTGCGGCTTCTCCATCAGTTTTCGGCGCTTCTGCAGGTTGTACAGTTGCGGCTTCTCCATCAGTTTTCGGCGCTTCCGCTGGTTGTACAGTTGCGGCTTCTCCATCAGTTTTCGGCGCTTCTGCTGGTTGTACAGTTGCGGCTTCTCCATCAGTTTTCGGCGCTTCTGCAGGTTGTACAGTTGCGGCTTCTCCATCAGTTTTCGGCGCTTCCTGCTGGTTGTACAGTTGCCGGCTTCTCCATCAGTTTTCGGCGCTTCCTGCTGGTTGTACAGTTGCGGCTTCTTCAGAAGATTTGGGTGCTTCTGTGGTTGTACAGTTGCGGCTTGCTCCATCAGTTTTCGGCGCTTCTGCTGGTTGTACAGTTGCGGCTTCTTCCGCGGGTTTCGGCGCTTCTGCTGGTTGTACAGTTGCGGCTTCTTCAGAAGATTTCGGGTGCTTCTGTTGGTTGTACAGTTGCGGCTGCTCCATCAGTTTTCGGTGCTTCCGCTGGTTGTACAGTTACGGCTTCTCCATCATTTTTCGGCGCTTCCGCTGGTTGTACAGTTGCGGCTTCTCCATCAGTTTCGGCGCTTCCTGCTGGTTGTACAGTTGCGGCTTCTCCATCAGTTTCGGCGCTTCCGCTGGTTGTACAGTTGCGGCTTCTCCATCAGTTTCGGCGCTTCCGCTGGTTGTACAGTTGCGGCTTCTCCATCAGGTTTTCGGCGCTTCTGCAGGTTGTACAGTTGCGGCTTCTTCAGCGGGTTTCGGCGCTTCTGCAGGTTGTACAGTTGCGGCTTCTTCAGCGGGTTTCGGCGCTTCTGCAGGTTGTACAGTTGCGGCTTCTTCAGCGGGTTTCGGCGCTTCCGCAGGTTGTACAGTTGCGGCTTCTTCCGCGGGTTTCGGCGCTTCAGGTTTCGGCGCTTCCGCTGGTTGTACAGTTGCGGCTTCTTCAGCGGGTTTCGGCGCTTCTGAAGGTTGTACAATTGCGGCTTCTTCAGCGGGTTTCGGCGCTTCTGAAGGTTGTACAGTTGCGGCTTCTTCCGCGGGTTTCGGCGCTTCTGCAGGTTGTACAGTTGCGGCTTCTTCAGCGGGTTTCGGCGCTTCTGAAGGTTGTACAGTTGCGGCTTCTTCAGCGGGTTTCGGCGCTTCTGAAGGTTGTACAGTTGCGGCTTCTTCAGCGGGTTTCGGCGCTTCCGCAGGTTGTACAGTTGCGGCTTCTTCCGCGGGTTTCGGCGCTTCAGTTTTTGGCGCTTCCGCTGGTTGTACAGTTGCGGCTTCCTCAGCGAGTTTCGGCGCTTCCGCTGGTTGTACAGTTGCGGCTTCCTCAGCGGGTTTCGGCGCTTCTGCAGGTTGTACAGTTGCGGCTTGTACATCAGTTTTCGGCGCTTCCGCTGGTTGTACAGTTGCGGCTTGTTCCGCGGGTTTCGGCGCTTCTGCAGGTTGTACAGTTGCGGCTTCTTCCGCGGGTTTCGGCGCTTCTGCAGGTTGTACAGTTGCGGCTTCTTCATCGGGTTTCGGCGCTTCTGCAGGTTGCACTGTTGCGGCTTCTTCAGCGGGTTTCGGCGCTTCTGAAAGTTGTACAGTTGCGGCTTCTTCAGCGGGTTTCGGCGCTTCTGAAGGTTGTACAGTTGCGGCTTCTCCATCAATTTTCGGCGCTTCCGCTGGTTGTACAGTTGCAGCTTCCTCAGCAAGTTTCGGCGCTTCTGCAGGTTGTACAGTTGCGGCTTGTCCATCAGTTTTCGGCGCTTCTGTTGGTTGTACAGTTGCGGCTTCTTCCGCGGGTTTCGGCGCTTCTGCAGGTTGTACAGTTGCGGCTTCTTCAGCGGGTTTCGGCGCTTCTGAAGGTTGTACAGTTGCGGCTTCTTCAGCGGGTTTCGGCGCTTCTGAAGGTTGTACAGTTGCGGCTTCTTCAGCGGGTTTCGGCGCTTCCGCAGGTTGTACAGTTGCGGCTTCTTCCGCGGGTTTCGGCGCTTCAGTTTTCGGCGCTTCCGCTGGTTGTACAGTTGCGGCTTCTTCAGCGGGTTTCGGCGCTTCTGAAGGTTGTACAATTGCGGCTTCTTCAGCGGGTTTCGGCGCTTCTGAAGGTTGTACAGTTGCGGCTTCTTCCGCGGGTTTCGGCGCTTCTGCAGGTTGTACAGTTGCGGCTTCTTCAGCGGGTTTCGGCGCTTCTGAAGGTTGTACAGTTGCGGCTTCTTCAGCGGGTTTCGGCGCTTCTGAAGGTTGTACAGTTGCGGCTTCTTCAGCGGGTTTCGGCGCTTCCGCAGGTTGTACAGTTGCGGCTTCTTCCGCGGGTTTCGGCGCTTCAGTTTTTGGCGCTTCCGCTGGTTGTACAGTTGCGGCTTCCTCAGCGGGTTTCGGCGCTTCTGAAGGTTGTACAGTTGCGGCTTCTTCAGCGGGTTTCGGCGCTTCTGAAGGTTGTACAGTTGCGGCTTCTTCCGCGGGTTTCGGCGCTTCTGCAGGTTGTACAGTTGCGGCTTCTTCAGCGGGTTTCGGCGCTTCTGAAGGTTGTACAGTTGCGGCTTCTTCAGCGGGTTTCGGCGCTTCTGAAGGTTGTACAGTTGCGGCTTCTTCAGCGGGTTTCGGCGCTTCCGCAGGTTGTACAGTTGCGGCTTCTTCCGCGGGTTTCGGCGCTTCAGTTTTGGCGCTTCCGCTGGTTGTACAGTTGCGGCTTCTTCAGCGGGTTTCGGCGCTTCTGAAGGTTGTACAGTTGCGGCTTCTTCAGCGGGTTTCGGCGCTTCTGAAGGTTGTACAGTTGCGGCTTCTTCAGCGGGTTTCGGCGCTTCCGCAGGTTGTACAGTTGCGGCTTCTTCCGCGGGTTTCGGCGCTTCAGTTTTTGGCGCTTCCGCTGGTTGTACAGTTGCGGCTTCCTCAGCGAGTTTCGGCGCTTCCGCTGGTTGTACAGTTGCGGCTTCCTCAGCGGGTTTCGGCGCTTCTGCAGGTTGTACAGTTGCGGCTTGTACATCAGTTTTCGGCGCTTCCGCTGGTTGTACAGTTGCGGCTTGTTCCGCGGGTTTCGGCGCTTCTGCAGGTTGTACAGTTGCGGCTTCTTCCGCGGGTTTCGGCGCTTCTGCAGGTTGTACAGTTGCGGCTTCTTCATCGGGTTTCGGCGCTTCTGCAGGTTGCACTGTTGCGGCTTCTTCAGCGGGTTTCGGCGCTTCTGAAAGTTGTACAGTTGCGGCTTCTTCAGCGGGTTTCGGCGCTTCTGAAGGTTGTACAGTTGCGGCTTCTTCAGCGGGTTTCGGCGCTTCTGAAGGTTGTACAGTTGCGGCTTCCTCAGCGAGTTTCGGCGCTTCCGCTGGTTGTACAGTTGCAGCTTCTCCATCAGTTTTCGGCGCTTCTGCAGGTTGTACAGTTGCAGCTTCTCCATCAATTTTCGGCGCTTCCGCTGGTTGTACAGTTGCAGCTTCTCCATCAGTTTTCGGCGCTTCTGCAGGTTGTACAGTTGCAGCTTCCTCAGCAGGTTTCGGCGCTTCTGCAGGTTGTACAGTTGCGGCTTGTCCATCAGTTTTCGGCGCTTCTGCTGGTTTTACAGTTGCGGCTTCTTCAGCGGGTTTCGGCGCTTCTGAAGGTTGTACAGTTGCGGCTTCCTCAGCGAGTTTCGGCGCTTCCGCTGGTTGTACAGTTGCGGCTTCTCCATCAGTTTTCGGCGTTTCCGCTGGTTGTACAGTTGCGGCTTCCTCAGCGAGTTTCGGCGCTTCTGCAGGTTGTACAGTTGCGGCTTCTTCCGCGGGTTTCGGCGCTTCCGCTGGTTTCTCCGTTGTGGCTTTGGTTGCTGGTACCGGTACTAACTGTACATTGCCTTCCTTCGCTGTGTGATGTCCTTCGCCTGTTAATTCGACATATTGTGTCTTCCGCGGGCATGGACAGTATGCGCCGTCCTCTCCTGGTGCACCGCTTAGTCCAGGCTTAAAAAAGCAGTTTTTTCCCCTCTCCCATTTTGTCATTTTTTTACCGGTCCCGGCGGTCCCTTTGGCCCTGGGATGCCCGACAGTCCGACTGTGCCTTTTTCGCCCATTTGTCCAATTGCTCCTGGTGCTCCGGCACTGGTGCTCGCCGACCCTTTCTCGCCAGGAGCTCCCGGCTCTCCTGGTTGGCCCTTGGGCCCTGGTGGTCCTGCCAGTCCCGTGGAACCGGACACGCCGGGCGTGCCCGGTATGCCCGGCTCGCCGTTGGCACCATTCTCGCCTTAAAAATAATTATTGAATCATTCGTTTTTCATTGACTTATCCGCTCACCTCGCGCGCCAACTTCGCCCTGTCTTCCCGGGTTGCCCATGCGGCCCGGCACCCCGGGTACGCCGGCTGCACCGCGCGGTCCGTTTGGCCCCGTTTCACCGGTTTGGCCTCGCGGGCCTATCGGTCCTCGTGGGCATTGAACACATGGACGAATCATCTCCGCGATTCTGTCACCGGAAAAGCCGCGTGTGCCGGGAATTCCCGGCTGACCGTTCACTTAATTTTAATTGCCAAAATTATAGAAGTATATAAAGTTATTCAGAAATTTACTGTTCTATTTTGGGATTGATTTAAAAATGCTGCGTTTCAAACCCATAACATTTCTCCCCCCATTTCTTTGCTTACTTCCTGGCAATCCGTCCTTTCCCTCCGCTCCCTTTGGGCCCGCGGGGCAATTTTGAGGTTGATTTACGGCACATTCTTAAACATTTTTAATTAAAAACAATAAAATTATTTTTTATTTTTTTAATGATGGAATATTTTTTTGCTTAATTTTTTTTGCTCACCGCACTGAGCTGGCAAATTGTCACGCTTTGGTCGAAAAACACTGTCATACGCCTTCCATTCCCGCGCAACAATGGCTCCCGGGTTGGCTAAATCGCCTCTTGCGCCTTGCTGGATGGCCATCATTGAGGTCCATGCCTCGTTGGCTAAGCCCTTAGAATTTACAATTCAATTTTCCGCGATGCAAAAATGCCGTTGTTTTTGCTCCCCCCCCCCCCCCCCCTTTCATACAGTGAATTCGTCCATGCCGACCGACACTTCGTCCAGCAGCAGTGCCGTGTCGTTGTGCAAAAAGGTCAATACCATTGCACTGATGCCGACCATCAGAGTTGAGATGGTTAAAGCCAAATAAATGGCCACCCGTGCCGACGTGTCGTCCACGTCGGTGCCCGGCGAGGAGCGGCGGTGATCAGTGATCATTGGGGGGAGTGGGCTTCTAAAGGGACAAAATTAGCACAGATCACCTTTTACTATCCATTTGCTATGGAAAATGCTTCCCGATCGCTGACTGATCAGCGGGCATAAGAATTGTAGATGAATTTGGATGAATTGAAACTGATTTGGGCAAATGTGGGCCCATCCCCCGGCGATTGGCGCTTAAATTCGTTTCGCGCACTGTGACCAACAGCAGAAGCAATTGCCATTCTGCTGGTGATTAATATGCGGAGGAGGAGGAGAAGCAAGCAAAAGCACTTTGTTCTGTTTGCAAAGCACACATTGCGAAGGCGGGGAAAGGGCGGAATTTATTTTTGATCAGCCGACAAAAAAAGGGGTGGGATTTTATGAATGACAATCCGATCGGACACATTTGTTTGGTGTTTTCCATAAAAACTAAGCGGATGCAATGTTTTCGAGTCGCTTCGGGGAATGAATTATGATTTCCTCTCACTCTCTCTTTAGCAACAACCATCCCAACGGGCCATATTTATGGGCCATGCCGCCGCTTCGGTTGCCGCCGGCTCGTCGGACCGATTGCCCTAATTACCCCCCCCCCCCCCCCTCCCGCAAATGTCCGCCGTCGTAATAGCGAACCATCGGAGGAAAAAGCCGTAAAATGAACAGCGAAGCAGCAGGTATTTTCAATCAACCTCAAAAAGCATAATGAGCAGTGAGTGATCTGTCCCCAACAAACGGCGAATTAGCCGAGCAAAACACAGCGAGAGAGTGGGGGAGAGAGAGAGCGCGAGAGAGAGAAAGAGAGAGAAAGAGAGAGAGAGAGTGAGAGAGAGAGAGGGGAGAGAGAGAGAGGAGAGAGAGAGAGGAGAGAGAAAGAGGTGAGAGAGAGGGGAGAGAGAGAGAGAGTGAGAGAGAGAGTGAGAGAGAGAGGAGAAAGAGAGATGAGAGAGGAGATAGAGAGAGGAGAGAGAGGGGGGAGAGAGAGAGAGAGTGAGGGAGAAAGAGAGAAAGACGAACTCGGTGATTGCGCATTAAACTGGTCGATGAGACCGTAAAAAACGGACGATGAACACGACGAAGTGGAAGCAGAAGACTAAGATGGATGGGTGATCAAAAGCAGAAGGACAGCAAAAATGGGTGAACGTAATGAATGATGATGATTAGGCAGCAAAAAATGACTGGGTTTTTGTCAAGAAAATGATGAAAATAATTGGAAGTTTTTTTATTATATATAGTCAAAAAAAGAATAAAAATGTCAAAACATCAGACAGCTACAGGTTCATAGCTCACAAATCAGCTCATTGAAAAACTAGGTGAAGCTTATTTATAGTTGAATAACGCAATTTTATGCTTTACAGGTCCATGTCAAAATAAACCCCGGGTCAAGAAACAAAAAATTTCAAACAAATTTTTGCTGCTTTGGCCGCATAAAATTTTATTTAGAAAATTACACAAAATTTTCAAATAAAAATAACAATAAAAACACATAAAAAAACAAGTGATCAATCAAATCATTCATAATTTGCTGCTTCATCATTTTCCCAATTGTTTTTTTCCTCCAAAATTTCCATCAAAAACCATTTTTTGCCACCGTCGAAAAAACATTGGCACCTAATTTTTGGAATTCGTTAATTGTTTCCTTTTCGTCCATTTCAGCAGACAGAAGGCCCAACTGTTGCAAATATTCCATTTTCATTTCAATATCGAAGTTCCTCAAGGATTCCTTCAATATTTCGTTGGCATTCGCTGGCATTTCAATGCCAAAAAGCCAAACTTTGCCAAAATTAATGCTAAAATTTGAACAAAATGGCGCACTGTTCGAAAAAACATTTTTGGACTTTTTGCACAGACAAAACAAATCGATGTTCTTTCGTTTGTCCATCTTCATTTAAATGAACAAAATTATGCAAATAAAATTAGCGGAAATTGGCGGGCTCTTTTTTGCTTTTTAATGGACTTTGTGTTCTTCGTTAAATCCCCCGCCCCTCCCCTCCCCCCCCCCCCTCTCTCTGTCCATTCATTGGCTCCGTCTCATTTCAAAAATATCCCTCCAAAATTATCCCATTAAAATAAATGTATATTTTTAATAAATTTATTAAATTCCTCATCTTTCTCTTATGCAATAAATATTTATCCAACCTTTTTTAACTGTATTTTAATTGTGCCTTCCGCCCCCCCCCCCCTCCCCTCTCATTCTTTCATCCCTTTCATCGCATTTTTCTGTTCTGCATCAATTTATTCAAAAATACGGATAAAAAATGATATTTGTTTTATTGTTGAATATCATTTTGAATAATTTTGGAGTTTAATTATTTTTCGAGTATTTTTTATTTGCCAGCTTTTTCTAAAACATTTGCACAAAAATGACCAATTTTTGTGGTTTTAAGAGAATGGTTCGAAATAAAAGAGGGGGCGGGGAAGGCATCAGAAGGGAAATTTTTGATCATTCAATCATTTATGAAGGATCAATAGAAATTGAAAAAGTGGCAAAATAAGTTTTAATTCATCCAAAAAAAGTTTTATATATCCCTTTCTCCGACGCAATTAGTCATCATTAGGGCGACGATTTATAGATTATAGTTGCTAATAACTGCCAAAATAATTAGTTTTTAGTCTCTAAAAAACCTCAAAATAGTTGCTAAAAATGGGTAAATGTTACTAAAAATTTCAAATTTAGGGGTAAATTTACCAAAAAGGTAACAAAATTATGCCAAATTAATAGTGAGATAATAATTTTTAAATAAAAATTCTTGTCAAGAAAGTAAATAAACAAATTATCAGATGAAATTTAATTTTTCATTTGTTAGGGGTGCATTTTTGAAAATTTTCGGGTCGATTCTTAGGGGGTATTTTTCGTTTTTTATTGCATTTTGATAACAAATTTTGGGCAAAACGCCAAAATAGTTGAAAATAATTTTTTCAAAAATTTATAGTTTTTTAGTTGCTAAAAATAAAAAATAGAAAATAGTTGCTAATAACCCGAAAACTAGCTTAATTAGCCGAAAAAAACAAGTTTTTCGTGCATTTCAGGCTACGGGGAGCTCAGGAAAAAAATAGTGAATATAAATCGTAGCCCTAATCATCATTGGTTAAAAAAATAAAAATATTAAAATAACAGTGCTGAATGAACAGTGTAATTTATAATACTAACTTAAACCATTAAAAATAAAATATATAAAACAATATATTTGAGAATAAATTAAAGTAATTTCTTTAAAATAAATTTTAAAAAGTTCAAATTTATAAAGCATAAATAATTGAATTCTTATTATCAATTAAAAAATGCATTTATTAACATAGAAAATGCGATGCCGTTAAAAAACAAAACAAAAAAAGCACTCGAATCATATCAAAAAGAATTGCGAGTATGAGAACAAGAAAATAAAACAAATATTAGTTGATATTGAAATTTAGAAATTAAAAAAATTTATATAAATTTAAAAAAAAAATGAGAGAAAATTAAATGAAATGGATATAAAATAAAATTATAATTTATGGAAGACTTTTATTTAAATATATTTTTATATTCATCCTTTGTCCGATGCAATAATCCATCATTGGTTAAAAAAATAAAAATATTAAAATAACAGTGCTGAATGAATACAGTATCTACCATTTGATTTGCTAAAATTACGAAAATGAGAAAGAAATGCTTTAACTCAAATGGAAAAGTGTTGAGGATTTGCAGATTCAAGAACAAAATAAAAAAGATAAAAATCATATTTATTATTAATCATAAAACAATAAAATTTTGAGAAAAAAAACGAAAAGAAAAATTATTTAAATATGAAAAATATCACCAAAAATTCCAAAAAAAATTCATTTGTGCTAATGATTATTATTCGACAATTCTCTTGTCTTTGTTCTTATAATACTGTTACATTAAATACATCAGCATATATAAGTAAATTAATTAAAATTTATTTTACATTTTAAACATTATCTATATACATAATTAATTGAAAATTAATGGAAAGAGATTTTAAATGGGAAAGATTATTTTCTTAATTTAAATAATTAATATTTTTTCAACAAAGATTTTTTAAGATATTCCATTGTAAAATTTGATGAGAAAATAATTACATAAAATTAATTAGTTTTTTACAACATTTTTACTAAAATAGGAAGAGAAGAATATAAAATACAGATACATTTTATGAACTCAAATCAAATTAAAATTATTAATTATTTAATAGTATATTAATGGTACTTTTGGTAATAATAGTATCAAATTTTAAAGGGATAACATAAATCCCAAGATTATCTTAGAAAATCATTTAAAATAAGTTACGATTAACAGGAAATTTATTGAAAAAATGATAATCATAACAATATCATAATGTTTTGATTATTATAATCAATCAGTGAAACTGATTCCCAATATAAATCAGAGCATTTATTAATTATAATATTTTAGCATTTAAATGGTGCGTAAAAAACCAATTAATGATATTCTTTAAAAATTATAAATGAAACTAAAATAAAACTTTTGGAAAATATTTTTTGACATTAAGAGACATTAAGATACTTATTATAATTTATATCTAAAGACGAAAAAAAATATTAAAAGATAAATAAAATTTTAAATATGATTGCCGTAAAAGAAGTAAAAACCCCGTACCTGAAATGGAAATAAAATAAATAAGAGTTGATATTGCTGCAATTTACAAATAAAATAATTTATATAAATTTGAAAAAGGAGAGGAATTAAATGAAATGATAAAAACAAAACAATAACAATAATTGTGGTTTTATTAATTCTTATAAAAATTTAAACATTAAAAACAAATGCGAAAGTAATTAATAGAAATGAATTTAGAAAAATTTATTAATTTTACTTGAAGAAATAATTGCTTATACTTCCTTTTAAAAATTATTATCATCGACACTTTTATTAGGTTCACCACTTTTCCAAAGTGATGCTTTTTGTTTGTTTGTTAATAATTTTTTTTAGAAATAATGAGCAATTTTTATTTATCCAATAAAAATATTTTTGTCATTTAAATTAGTAAAGTCATTTATATTCATATTCAAAATAACTAATTCAAATTTTCATTTTAAACAGAATTGTAAAAATTAAAAAAAGAAGAGGACCGACAAAAAATGAAAATTTAAAAGAATTTTTGTATAATGAAAAAAATTGAAAAAATTTGTTTTTAACATTATAATTTTTATAGAGCGATTAAATAAATTCAAACTAATCAAATAAAAAGTAGCGATTATTTAATAATTTATTTTATTTGTTTTAATATAAATTTATATGAATAAATCCATGCATTATTTTGCCCAAACAAATAAATTTAAAACCGAGATATCAAGAGCATTAATAAATAATAGCTTAATTTTTGATAAATTAAAGAATATTTTAACAAAATTTTATCTTTTATTTTAGAAAGAAATAATATTTAAAAATATAAAAAGTATTTACAAAGTACTTACAAATACAAAAGATAAAATATAACCCTTC
The DNA here is from genome assembly GCA_023374025.1 of Heterodera schachtii. Lineage (NCBI taxonomy): Eukaryota > Metazoa > Nematoda > Chromadorea > Rhabditida > Heteroderidae > Heterodera > Heterodera schachtii. Next base: position 814,586 of record SIJG01000021.1, read on the forward strand.
ATTTAAACGACGATCAAAGATCTTAAGAACGCAAAGGCAAGAGATTTATAAAAAATGATTAAATTCATTAATATATTTTTTTAATAATATAAAATACTTTAAAGAAAGATATAAATGTAATAATATATGCATTTTCATACAATTCAATAAAAAATAATATTTAAAATATCCTTTTTAGGAAAAAGAATTCATTTATTTTAATAAATTGAAAACCAATTATTGTATTTGATTATTAATGACTAGAGCTGGGAATTTTAAGAAAATAAGTTTCATGGAGTTTAAAAATGTTGGTTTTTTTATTCGTTCCGTGTTGTCAGAAGAATGACTTACAGGAAAATAGGCTTCTGTCTGCCAAATTTCAAATAGTTCATACAGTCAAAGTTTTTTACATAAATTCAAAAACTTGAAAATTTCAAAATTTCAAGTTTTTTAAACAAGCGAATGTTTATAAAAAAAACTTTTGGGTCTATGAAATCTTTTGAAATTTGGCAGGAAGAAAGCCTTTATACTAAGCTTTTTCCTGCAAAATTTCGTCATATGACAACTACGGAACGAACAGAAAAACCGTCATTTTTAAACTCCGTGAATCTATTTATATATATAATTTCCTGCTCTATTAATGGCGACATTTATGGACAGCCCAAACTTAAAAAGTAAACTTGAAGGTGGACAAGATAAATTTAAATGGTAATGAATAATAATTTTTGTTATTAAATATTGATAATCAATAGAATTTAAAATAAATAATAATTCATGAAAATCTCTTTATTTTAATATAATAATAATACTTAAAACGATTGTGAAATATTTAATTTAATAAAAATTTGCACAATAGAGTCCTCTGGTCATATGTTTATAGATTTTCCCATTCCGATGATAATTTTTAATAAAATTTTAGTTAGCTCTTTTATAGTCCTACAATCTTAACCGTTTTGTAGCATTTTTAATGAGCTTTCAAATGATACCAAACATTAAGCGAAATACCGGTTCATGCCCGAATTACATTTGACTTTGTCTGACGACACCCCAAAATACACTGAAAATCGGGAAAATTTTTGAAAAAAATTCCTAGGGGGTTGGAAATTTTTTTTTGTTAAAACTCATGATATCCAACTGAAAGAGAACAAAATGCTCTACAATATGCAAAAGACAGCAATCATTTCGATTTATATCTGCTGAGGTATAGGCACTTCAATTTCGGTGTCTAGAAAAAATACTTTATTTCTTAAGAAAATAATGTATTTTACAGTAGAGATGATCAACATCAAAATTGAAGTAACCATACCTCAGCAAGTATAAGTCGTAGACCCAACATTCAAAAGGCAATTCTGTGGAGAATTTCGTACTCCTTTTGATAGGCGCACTCATTTTCCAGAAAAATTTTCCCAACCCCCTAGGAATTTTTTCCAAAAATTTTCCCGGTTTTCAGTGTATTTTGGGGTGTCCCGATCACTATGAAGGAGTGGTCTGATCAAGTTGCTGTAAAAGACTTTTTTGATCAGTATCAAAAGTAAGTTGGCTTAGCAGAAATTTTTCAGAATTTTTGGCCCACAAAATGTTGAGTTAAAGCAATAAAATTTTTATTATAAATATATGACCAACCGAAAATGGAGTTTGTCTGACAAAGTCAAATGTAATTCGGGCATGAACCGGTATCTCGCTTAATGTTTTGGGTATCATTGGAAAGCCCATTAAAAATGCTATAAAATGGTTAAGATTGTAGGACTATAAAAGAGTTATTTAAATTAAAAGTTTAGAATAAATTTCAAATAATTAATCAGAAATAATAAAATTTATAAATTTCTTATGGTTAAGTAAAATCATATGAATGATAATATAAATCAATAGAAAAAGAGTTTTGAAAAAGATAGCTAGAAGAGTCACGATCTTTATATGCAATAATTATAATTAAAGAAGCATTCTTTTTCATAATACATTCATTATATTTAAATTTTTTATGAAAAACTAATAAAAATCCTCTATTTGATGAATAAGATGATAATTATTACAACATGAATTAATTAAAATAATTTACTTCATTTCAATTTAAAAATGTAAAACTCCAAATTCAAATTTAAAAAATTAATTGAAAAAAGATTAAATAAAAACATTTGTAATTTGTTTTTATTTAAAATTTATAAAAAAAATTCATATAATATGATCTTATTAGTGGCATTCCGTTGTAAGACCACTGCGAACTCAAAATGTACGAGGAGGACAGCACCATCGACATGGATATGCTGAAGTACATGAGAAATTAAAAATATAATTTATAATTTAAGAAACATTTTTATAAAAATAAACCATTAAAATATTATAAAAAAATAGTAATAATCTGAAATGAAAAAATAATGCAAAAATCATAAGAAAAATGAAAAGCTGAATTTAAAAATATGTTAAAATGATGTATTTGTAAGAAAAAATAAATAAAACTATGATTTTAAAATATGAAAAATTTGGTTTAGATTGGAAAAAAGTATTACTAGGGCCTAATTATAATTAATTTTTAAAATGGAAAAAAAATATTACTAGAGCCTAATTACAGCGAAAATAATTTAAGAAGCAGCAAAAGAGGCAAAAAAATAAAAAAATTAAAAAAAATGTATAAACATTTTTAGCATCAACGAATTCGGATTTCCTTATTTTTAAAATATTATTTCTTAAAAACAATAAAGTTCAAAACGTATATTATACCTTCATTAAAATAAATAAGAACAGTAATTATAACTTAGAAGTAAAGAAACAATGTATTTATTTTTTTATGTTATTAAAATGAAACAGAACCGATGAAAAGAGATTTATTAAAAATGGTAAATTATATAATAATTGTTACAAAATATTTGTTTTACATTAAAATATAGAACAAATTATTTTTGACACTAAAAAGAAGAAATAATACAACAACAAAAACTTAGAAAAAGGAATAAACTAATTAAAATATAAATTTTTAAATTTCAAAATATCGTATATTTAAATAATTTAAAAAAGAATTATTTAAAAATCAAAGAGTAAAATGGGATTTATCATATTCTTGAAATTGATAAAAAAAAAAAATCAAAATTTTATTGCCAAGGGTTTCAGTTAGTTGCGACATATTCCTATCTGAAAGCGCATATCGTAACCAAATGACCTACTTTCCCTTACAAATTAGTCCTCAAATTCTTGGAATGGACTAATTATTTGAATTCAGAAACGGCTACTCGACATTTGAGGATTTGACATTTGAGGACACGTCTTTTGAGGACCCGATTTGAGGATATCCCCGACATTTGAGGACCCGACATTTGAGGACATAGACACTTTCAAAAAATTAAATGGAAATTTTATTTTATATCATTATTAGGGATTCTTTTTTTAGGCACAAAAAATCGCGAAATAGGCACCTAAAATAGGCAAAAAAAATCGCAAAATAGGCATTAAATAGGCACAAAAATCCTCAAATAGGCACTAAAATAGGCAAAAAAAATTTGTTTATTAACGTTTTTTAGGTATTAAAACAATTAAAAATTAATTTAAAAAATTATTTTGCTTAGAAAAAATAATTAATTTTTGGTGAAGAATTTTTGTGAAAATTTTTTTTCAATTCTTAGGAGTGTATTTTCTAAAAAAATTTCAACTCGATTCTTAGGGGTGTATTTTTCATTTTTATTGCATTTTTGTTATGGATTTTTCCCAAAATCCTGAAAAAGTCGTCAAAAATGGCGAAATAGGCACAAAAATAGGCATTTAGGCATTAAGCACAAAAAGTCCAAAATAGGCAAAAATAGGCATTATAAAAGTCATCGTAGACACCCCAAACAAAGCGGAAAACGCTTTTTTCGTGCTTATCTGTGCGTTTTAAATGCGCAGAAATTTTAGGCATTTGCCTAAAAAAAGAATCCCTAATCATTATAAATGAAGAAAATGCATTTTCCAAAGGCAAATGGGAGCAAATTTGGCAAAAAGTCTTCAAGGACAGCCGTTTTAATGCAATTTGTTCACAGATTTTGTACAAAAAATGACCAAATTTTAAGGTTTTTAGCCGATTTTTTAAAGAAAAATAAGGGTTTTTAGGGCCTTGGCGTCTGGAGAACCCTGGAAAAAATATTTATTTACATAAAAATGTGTAATTTTTTAAAAGTTGAGTGGATTTTCGGGGACCCGGGAAAAATATTTGAAATTTTTAAGAAATTTTTTTAAGAAAATTATGCAAATAACATCATTATTTTATTTAATTTACATATTTTTATTTGCTAAATTGTAAGGTCTTAAGAAGAAAATGGAATTTGTCTGAAAAATTATAGTGACTCCAATCCCGCGGGATCCCGCGGGATTGGCGAAATGGTCGGTAGGGATCCCGATTCGGGATCCCGATCAAATCCCGGTCCCGATCAATCCCGAAGATTTTTTTGGAAAAACGACCGGGACGGATCCCGAGGTCGGGATCCCGAATTTAATCCCGCGGGATCCCGACAAAATCCCGCGGGATCCCGATCCCGTCCGGTCTCTAACGAAAACGGGCTGGCCCCACAAAAAAGGCATTTTCCAATGTAAATTTAAAATTAGCGCGCAAAAATTTACCCCAATTACACTATTTGGCGTTATGAATCATTTTGTCTAACACTGGAGCGTACCCATAGTGCTTTTGTACGAGTTGTCATGACTCATGAGTCATGACACTATTTAACAATGGATTTAAAAATTTGCTTTATTTAGGTTGTTTTTTTGCTCTTCTTTAGCAAACAAAAATAAGACAAAAGCTGAATTCGAAACAAACGTTATGAGCGTCGAAGAATCGCCACTTTTAAGGGAATTTAAGACCTTTCTGCAGGCGACTCTTGTCGCATTCGGAAGCGATGGTGCACCCTTTTCTCTGGTGAATCAGAGATTCAGGTCTGCAAAAAAATCAATGTGTTTAGTACACAATACGAGTCGCATATATGACGGTTCGACCCGTTATCATTCCTATGTGTATTCAGCCGGACCAGTAACATTCCTAGGTGCTAATTGACGTGTATCAACGTCCAAATACTAATCTTCCGGTTCGCTAATGTCTCGGTACACAAACCTTCCAAACTGCTAACAGCCGCCCCAAAATAGCAAAACAAATAATAATTAGCGTAAAAATGATTGGAAAAGTAAGAATTATGGGACACGCATCTGCATTAAAACCGAAAGCCAACTTAGAAAACTTTGAATTCCATTTTTCTTAAACTCAGTTTTTCAGTGAGGATTGGGTTGGCTCGCCTTCTCTCAAGGAATACGCGGCCAAATTAGGTTATGTCCATCCAAATGGCATCTTCAAATTGTTGCAGTCAATCCCTGATCAGGTTTTTACATTTTTCACAAAACAATGATTAAACGAATGGAGATAGGTTTGAAAAGACAGCCGAAGCCAAACAATTCCCATATTTTTATTTTGTTTTGATTAGGTGACAATGATGGTAAATCCGACCGGCGAAGTCATTTTGAAACCGGTCCCTATGGAGGAAACACGCGACAACTTGGAAAAAATAGACGCAACAAACAAAGAACTCAAAGCGTATGTTTTTAAGCGTATTTTCCGCTTTTTGATCGTTGTCAGGCAAAAAATTTAAATATTCCAAATCGGTAGACGGCAGAACTTTTCCGAATAATCGAACAAGAATATTATACTTAGAAATTCAGACATTGTCAGCAATTAGCACCATTATCCGCTCCATCGTTTACTTACAAATTTAAAATTTGCTAACGCCATTAATTTTCAGTGAGAGAAAGCGTCGCCAGCAGTACCAACAGGGGCCTCTTCCAGCGTCGGTCATTGCGCAATTGGCGGCAGGCATCTGTTGGCCCCCGCCGGTGCCCGCCCAACCGTTGTCCTCGGTTTTTAACGCGAGCATTGAGCGTACCGCACCCGCCGCCACTCCATCTATCGCTGCTGTTAGTCGACCACCGCCGCCGCCGATGACAAAGAAATTCAACCCAAATTTGATTCCGCTTGGAACGCCTCGGTTTGCGCGGTGTGCCAGTACCAGCAACATCGCTGCGGACAGCAGCGCCGACGGTGGGCCCAGTGCTTCCGGTGTTCCTACTCCGTCGCCGATGGTATTCCATCCACCACACCAGCAGCCGCAACCGCAACGTGAGCGTTGTTACTAGTAAAAAAGTGGGGGAGTGCTTTTATCGCCTCGAGGGGCCGGGAGATTTTTTCCATAATTTCATCGAAAATTCGACAATTATCTTTGTGTTTTCTAAGGTTCGAAGGTATTCTTTGGGCAGCGTAAAAAAGCGTCACCTCCTGTCGCTGTGTCCCGCAACGATTTCGGAGATTTTGCGCCTCCTGTGGCCGTGTCCCGCAACGATTTTTTCGATATGCCACCTCCTGCCACCGTGTCTCGCAGCGATTTGCCGCCTCCTGCCGCCGTGTCCCACAACGATTTGCCGCCTCCTGTCGCTGTGTCCCACAGCGATTTGGTGCAACCGTTGTCCACGGTCTTCAAGAGGAACGAGTGAGTTTGCTTTTCGGTGTTTCGTTGCTCCCATCACCCTAGTTGATAATTTTTAGAATTTTTGTTTTATTTTTGGGGTGTTCAATGTAAAAACCAAAAAAAAAAAAAACCATTGTTTTTTGATCAGCTTGTTTTGTGTCTATTTAGAGCCTATTATGAAGAGGACTTTCATGCGTTGGCGTCGCCTCGGAATGGTTCACCGGAACCACGACCGGCGAAGGAGGAGCCGCACAACTCGCAGCAACCACAACCGGCGAAGGACGTGGCTCAAAATCTGCAGCAACCACAACCGGCCATGGATGTGGCGCACAATCTGCCAGTGCCTCCACCGCCGCCAGCAGACGTAAAACTAACAATTTATATAAACTTACACTCACTTTTGTATACTTTAAGTCTGTGCCATATTCAAGTGACGAAGATTACTTTGAGGACATTTCTGACGATTCTGAGGACGACTGGGACTTACTTGACGGGGTTTTAGATCACAATGATTGGAATGAGGAGGAAGATGGCGAGGAATGTGGCGCATTTTTAGACAAATTCAGCCAAACCTACAGCAAACCTGTCCCGGTAGGGTAACATTTTTTGTTGTAAAACAATGGCCCATAACTTATAATTAAAAAGGGCGATAGGTACCCAGTTTTTGAATTCACTAAACTCTGGAATTTTCAAATTACTAATTTATCTCACCCACATTTTCAGGAGGGCATTTATCGTCTCATCCACATTTTCCGGCAGAGCGGTGGTTCTTTCAGCAAAATCGACCTACTCGAGAAAAAGTATTCGGACAACTACGGCACCCGTTTGAACTCCACCGAGGTGTAAAGAATTAAACGTTCATTTTTAAATACTCCTTTTTGTAGCGAAACCGTCTCCTCGGTGCCCCGGCTGCCACTCGCATTGCCAAGGACTCTTTCTCAAGGGCGGCCTATCCGGGCCTGTTCCGAGTCACCGAGCGCATGGCCAATTATTACGGAGTCAATTTGTTGCCATGCCTTACAGGCATAAATCAATCGCAAAACTAACTATTTTTTTCATTTAAAATTAATTTCCTAGGCAACTGCGTGGATCCATCGTTGTTTTGGTCTGCTTCTCCTCCTTTGAGTTCAGTGCCAAGCCGTCCCTCCACCTCAGCGTCTATCAAAAGGGAGCCGCCGTCCAACGTACCATCTCCGGCCCATTCCGTGGACACAACAACACGGAAGCCTATTGGTGGAGGACAAGTAAATTGTCTTATATCTAACTTTTGGAAATTCTATTTGAAGAATATTCTATATATTTTAACTGTGAGCAAATAAAAAGCCAAGCAGAATCTACCTCCGTCCCTTTCTGAATTTACTAAAATTTTGCCAAAAGAAACTAATTAACGGATTTCAAAAGAGGTTTTTTATTATTATTATTTTCAGCCCAAGCCTGCTGAAGACATCCCTCGATTTACGCATTTCTGTGGGCAAACAATTGAGTCTGTGCTGAGGTAGTTCTTTTTATCATTGTCATTTTTAAATGCATTCATCGTTTTTAGCGCTTACGCCGATTTGTTGGACTCTCTGAAAGAACCGCCACTTTCTCCGCCGTTCAATGTTGGCCAATTCGTGCTGTTCCGTCATGATAAACTCGGCATGTGCCACGGGAAAGTTGTGCGTCAGGACAGTCAGCATTTGGTTGTGAAGCACTTGGTCACACAAGACGCTCACTATGTCAAGATGGAGGCCATTTTCGCCTTTCCCGACCAACTTTTGAAGGTGATTTTTCTGGTATTACTCAAATACAGTCTGTGGGCTATTTTTTACGACGACTTCAGTCATTTCTTTGAAAAAAGGGCAGTTTGATTAGGCTAAATATATTTTTCTTCATTAAACCAAAGCCTGCTGCTTCATTTCTTTATTTTTAGGAGTGTTCGACAAACTCTCGTCAGCCACGCAGCGAAATGGCTTCTCATCCGGGCACTCAACTCGCTTTTGCTGTGCCCATTAGTGAGCAGTTTTTCCACCATTTTTGAGGTGCTAAATTTTGAATGCTTTTCAATGCTTCTAACTTGATGTGTTAAGGCTGAAGAAATTTGCCATTGTTTGACGGTGCGGCCGATTAGAATTTTGTTTGTGTGATCTTTGATATGTTTACATAGATGGTTATTTTTTGCATAATTTCTCATCGTTTTTTATTCAAATAAATTCGTCGATACATTTTGACTTTCTTTTCAATTGGCTGTTGTTTTATACAGGAATAAGTTATTCTTAACGTTTATCTATATTTTAAAACTTATTTTTAACCATTTGTTTGGGTTCGAACCAAATTGAAAAGTGAACATTTTAAAATTAATCCCATTAGAATGACACTTTTTAGTGAGGGGGAACACAAACTGTCGAAGAATGCCAGAACGATTTATTTTTTAAAGGAATCATTGAAGACACTGACCCTTATACATATTTTCAGCTTTTTCACGGAATACACAACATTTTTGGAAATGAGTGATCACTCCACTCGGCGCAAAGTGTTGCTGAAAATCATTTTGTTAGGTTTCTGTCCAAAACACTGAAATGTTCAAATGAAGAGCCTCTGAACTGTTTAGGCGAAGCTGGGGTTGGCAAATCATCACTTATGAACCAATATGTGAATCGACAGTTTGTCAGTGCGTACAAAGCGACGGTAATTTATTCTTAACTGCCTTTTCTCATTAGTGTAAGTGTTAAATGCCGTACGAATGACTGGGACCTCCCCGAAGTCCGGGCGAATTCGATTTTTATTTGTATTAATTTATCTTGGTCTTTTTCCGACGCAAACCCGGATAAAAACTGCCACCAATTCAGCCCCGATTTGTCTGGAATTGTTGCTGTTTTGCTGAACTGAGCTTCCCTCTTTTAGCATGGTTTTAACCCTCGTCCCATTTTTAAACCTTTTCTTGGTCCGGCATTCTTTCAAAATCTTTGTTTTATTGCCATTTCCACTTAAATACAAAAACGTTTCCTTCTCTCTGGCCCAGGTTGGCTGTGATTTCCTGACCAAAACCATCACCGTGGACGGCACCGAAGTGAAAATGCAAATTTGGGACACGTGCGGCCAGGAGCGCTTCCAATCGTTGGGCAACGCTTTCTACCGGGGCTCGGACGCGTGCATTTTGGTGGGCCAGTCAAATAAATGCCATAAACTCATTTTGTGGCATCGAATCTCTGAAAAAAAATTTTGACAATCTTTTTTTTGATTTTCTGTCACACAATTTATTAAAAATTTAATTCAATAGAAATAGTAATCAAAAAAACAGAAAGTTGAATTTTATCTATGTGCCATTTTTCTGGATTGTGCGCTTCAAAAAATGCTTTTTTCATTGTCATGTCACCACGTTTTTTGCAGGTGTTCGATGTGACCAATGCAACATCGTTCAAATGCCTGGAGAGTTGGCTTGATGAATTTCTCGTTTTAGCAAGGTTTTTTTTCCAAAATACCGGTCTTCCCAATATTCTCTCTCTTCCTCTCCCCCTTGTTCAGTCCGCTGGAGCCCGACTCATTTCCGTTCATGGTGCTCGGCAACAAAATTGACCGCGACCCGGAGCGGGCGGTGTCCAGTCGCAAGGCGCAGAATTGGTGCGAACGGCACGGCGGCACCGGCACGAAAAACATTCGATACATGGAGGTGGGTGGCGGGCAAATTCTGACAAATTCTCCAAAATTGACGATTTCTGGCTTCGTGCCATGTAAATTCCAACTTGAAAACCGAATAACCATTTTAATTTTCTTTTCTTGGGTCATACATTTTCATACCATTCAAATTTTCCTTCCAAATTTGAGGCTTCTGCGAAGAGTGCCGCAAACGTTGAGGAGGCATTTGAGGCGATTGTGCGCGACGCATTGGCACGCGCTGCGCAAGACGAACAGCAAAGAGAACCCGTCGGTGGGTGGTGCCAATGTTTTTGGATTACTACAATTGGGGGGAGGGGTTATGGTCTACTTATTTTAATTAGTCTATTCACTAGTCTTACTTAAAGTCTCGATCGGGTAGACTCGTAAAAAAGCGAAGGAGCCGGAGCACGACAAAACGGCGCCACAACAAAATAATAATTAAAAGTTTATAGTAAACATTCAAAATTTTTCACACCTGACCTAACTAGACAAAATTTATTAAGAAAATTTCAAGCAAATAAAAAAATTAAAGATTTTTTTGGAAATTAAACAAATTTCGTTTTAAGTAATACCTAGGTATCCAAAAAAGTTCAAAATAAATATTAAGTAATTTTTCTTGTAGTTTTATATATATATATATATGTTTTTTGCGGCGACGTTTTGGGGTCCTCCGGGGGTAAAGCGACGGTCGGACAGAAAAAAGCCTCTGTTTCATAGTATTGGCACTCCTCTAAAAAGGCCTATCTATCCGTTGAACTGAACTCTTATGGATTTCTCCTATTTCAGAATTTCCTGATCAGATCGATTTTGGCAATGGTCGCAGTGACGAGCGGACGACGCGCGAGTCTTCTTGTTTCTGCTGATTGTGAGCAGCAGCAACACACTTTTTTGTCTGCCATTATTTCTTCATCTTCTCAATTCTATGCCAAAATCGATTTATTATTATTGTTTAATTTCATATTTTGCCGTATTTATTCGCCCAATCATATTTTGATGTTTTAAGTCGGCGGAATTGTTCATTTTTAATTATCGTCCAATTTTGGTTTCCCCATTTAATTTCCTTAAACACTCTGTTATCTGTTGGAAATTATTTCCTCATCGAAATTCAATTTAATTTGAATTATAATTTAATTTAGTCTTTATTAAAAAAGTTTCCAAGAAATGTTCTGTATATTTACCTCCTTTTTCACTTTGTCCAACATTTCCTTTGCTTGTTAATTAATTGTAAGCATTGCCATATTGCATATTATTTTTTGAAATGCGCATAATTCTAGTAAAATTTTTTGGTAACTTTATAACTTGAAATGGAATGTGACATGGTACTTGCTTAATTGCTCGCCCAATTACCATTTAATTCACCGTTCTACCTTTTAAACCAAAAAAAAAATCGGATATTTTCAGAATTATTTGCGCTTAATGGAAGTTGACGGCCCTCAGCAGCCGCAGGACGGGGCGAGCAGTGCACTAAACAATGGTAGAAGTCATTTCCTTGTCATTAGTTTCCGTTTAGTCGCCGCCCGAAATCTCGCCGAGACAATCATCGCTAGAAACTTAATAAGATTGAAAAATTTCTGAAAATTCACAAAAAAAATTATAGACGTCGAGATTTTGTGGAGCCATTGATATATAAAAAGAGTTCGAATACAAAATTAAAGACACAGTTGGGGATTGCTCTAATTTTCATAATCTAGCGCTTTTTGAAGAATCACAAATTTTGCCCTCCTTTTCAGTTTCCGCCTCCGAACTTGCACAAACCGTGCGCGAGTTGGCCACCCTTTTTGGCATCGCTGCTCATCCGAATCCGCTCGTCATGCTCCGTGCCATTGAAAAACGAGTCGTTGACATAAAAATGGCATTGAACGGGGGCGACGGAGCGCCAAAAAATGTGATATTTTAAACGAATTAATTTTTTAATTTCAAAAGAAAAATTCTTTTTCTATTCCAGCCTTTGAATGTTGTGCCGTTGGAGCTTTTGGCAACTGGTCTGTAGACTTTAAAATTTTGTGATTTTTTTGACACCAAAATTTGTTTGTTTTTTTTTTGTCCAGCAATGATCGGGGTTTCATTTCCTTACTATTTTTTGTCCATTTTTTATTATGCATTTGTTTTCCGTTAATCCCCCTCCCCTTTCCCCTTAAGGTACGCCGCCGAGCGGCTCGCGTTCGTTTGACAACGCCTTGCGCGTGTTGCGCCTGCTGCACACGGCGCGGATGCGCGAGTTGCAGACGCGCATCAACGCAACCATCGTGGAAGTGCAAAAGGTGACGGCCAACCCACGCGCGGACCTCAGTTTGGGCCGAATCGGACGATGAGAGAGACGACGACAAATGGAAAGGGGGGGGGGATTGATACGTGCTTATAAACACCATTTTTGATGCATTTTCAAATTAGGAAATCAAATTGAAAACGGAGGATTTTTCACCCAAATTTCCATTGTCTTCTTGTTTTTCGTTTTTTCCATATTTATATTTATGCTTTTTCAATAAATAAACTATTAATATTATTACTCCATTCTTTTGCCTCTGTTCGTTCTCACTTCGAATATTTAATTTATTTTTCAACGATTGTTGGTTTTTCATGTTTTTAATCCTTTAAATGGGGCGTCGTCTGCCCAATGTTTTGGTTACCGGAACGCCGGGGACCGGTAAATTCATTTATTTTTTTAATATTGATAATAAAAATTGAATTTCTGCAGGAAAATCGACGTTGGCTAAAAAAGTTGCACAAAATGTTGGCATGGGAAATATCGACACCACGTCGATTATAAAGTGAGGCCAAAAAAGTTTTTCATTTTTACTTTGCAGAGACAAAAAACTGTTGGAATTAAAAATTTATCTTTAAAAATTTTCGGTTTTCACCCCTCACTTTTTGGTCATAAATAAGTAGTTTTTTTTCCGATTATAGACCAATTACCAAATTGCTGTATAATAACGGCTTCAATGGGTTTAGGGAACGCGAATTTTATGCGGAATACGACGCCCAATTGGACACCCACGTGCTCAACGAGGACGCACTCCTTGACCATTTGGAAGTAAACACAACAACAGTCACATCAAACTCAAATAGTTTTGACCGCTTTCATTGGTTTAAAATACGATAAAATGTAAAACTCCAATTAAGTTGCAATTATTCATTGGCTTTTTAGGAACGCTTTGGCTCTGACGCGGGCGGCCTAATTTTGGACTATCACTGCTGCCGAAATGTTCCCAAAGCGATGGTAAGGAAAAGAAAGAACCGTTTTCGCGTTGATTGAACACTGTTTTCATGCCCTCCCCCCCTCCCAATTTGCCGTAGGTTCGACCTCGTCATTGTCCTCCGTTGTGCCACCGACTCGCTGTTCGATCGGCTGACCGAACGGGGCTATTCGGAGAGGAAAAGACGCGAGAATTTGGAGGCCGAAATTTTCGGCATCATCGCAGAGGAGGCAAAGTGGGCATTTAATTATGCCTCCTCCAAAAAATGAATTTAGGTAAAACAGGCAAAATTTAATTAGGGCTGATTTATTTTCAAAAAATTGTCCTAAAATATACATTTCCCCTTACCTGTTTTCTCTCTTTTGTTAGAAATGGTATGGCTACGGAAAAACTTAGTAATTCATTGTAAAATTTTAAAAAAATGAAATTTCTCATATTTTCTGCCTCTCCTTGAGCATCTTTGCCTCTCATTATGCTTTTAATTATATCCAAAATTAAAACTTTTTCCAGTGCCAGTTATGACGAGTCGGTCGTGCACGAGTTGGACAACAGCACAGCCGAACAATTGGAGGCCAACGTTCGGACGGTCACCAATTTGGTGGGGGCGCACAAACAGAGAAAGTGAACGAAAAAGAGCAAAGGCAAAGCAGCGGATTTTGTGTCATAAATTTCAAAGCATTTTTTGTTGCTTTTAATTTTAATGCAATTTTTAAATTTAAAATCCGAAGAATCGTTTTTAATGTTATGTCCTATAGCATTACTCATATATATCGTTTTCTGATGTTTCATTCATTTATTCCAATTGTTAATTCGTTTTTGCCGCTTTTTTAGCCATTGATTTGACGCAAAATGGGACTCGATAACGCCGCGCCGGGTATCCTGATAAATTAATGAATTTCTTTAGTTAATCACTTCCGGTTATCTTTCATTTCGAAAACCCTAATCACTTTCGAATGGTTAATTAATTGGTTGCACTTACTCTCTAATTATTATTAATTCTTTCGCGTTTCATTCCGTCAATGGATTTGCCCCTTTTAGTTATTTACGCGACCAAAGCTCGCCGAGCTTTGGCGGAGGAAGCGGCCACGGCGTTGGACGACGGCACGGAGGAGCCCATCGACGCCACCGAAGTCTTCGAACACATCCGCGACATTAACGACCCCGAGCATCCGTACACGTTGGAACAGCTGAACGTCGTCCAAGTGGGGAAGGGGCACAGTTAGAAATTCCGTGTTTTTCTGACTTAATTTTAAGATTTTTTGGGAAAATTTTTGGAAAAGTTAGTAAATTATTATAAAATTCGAGAAAAATCATTACAATGTATTCGGGGCGCACGACACGATACTGGAGAGGGGGAACGAACTGCTCCCGTTTCCGTGCACTTTCGCTCGCCTTTCGGCTTGAAATTGACATGTCCGTTTCTTCCCCGCATTTTTTGAAATTTATCCATTTCCATTGAAACCAATTGCCCCCCCCCCCCCTTTACTTTTCCTCTGTTCTCCAGGAGGAACTGATCCAAGTCAGCGCCGACCCGACCGACCCTTTCGTCGACGTGCGCTTTACTCCGACCATTCCGCACTGTTCCATGGCGGCACTGATTGGGCTGGCCATCTACGCAAAGCTGAGACGGTGGGTGGTGGCCATCGGACACAAATTGTCAAACATTTTACGCATAATAGCATTGAAAAATTTAACGAAAAAATAGAATGGGACATTTATTGTCACTAAATTTTCATAAATCCGTCTATTTGGCATTTTGCAAATCAAAAGGGTGTCCGTTCCCCCCATGTTTTTGTTTAACTTTCTCTCTTCAGTTCCCTCCATCCGTCAATGAAAATCTGTGTCCGTATCACTCCGGGCAGTCACAGCACCGAGGAGTCCATCAATCGTCAGTTGGCCGACAAAGAAAGGGTAAAACTAATGAATTTAATTTAATTATTATTAATAGAGCCCGGTCCCGGTACTTCCAAAATTCCTCTCTCTAATTTTTAAATGTTTGTAGGTTGCGGCTGCGATGGAGAACAACAATCTGATGCAGACAATCAACGCAGTGTTTGCGTCCGAGAGAATTCAATGAATAAAACGATGAATTTATTACAGTAAAATAAAACAATAAATGCAATTTAAAATTGTTTCACTTTTTGTTTTGCCATTTCAATTCCATATTTTGTGTTTATTTTTTTTCATTTTTACCATTTTATTTTTCCATTTTCCCCTTCTCTCTCTTTCTCTGCAAAATGTGTCGTCTGTGGGGTCGCATTCGCTACGGCGTCCGCTGGGACCCCGTTGACCAGGCCCAACTCGCGCTGAAGTCCTTTTCCCTGAAGGATGTCACCGCCGTCTTCATTCAGTTCGACCCGTTGCATGGCGACTCCAAATCGTTACGGTGGGGCATCACACTTTCTTTAAGCTTTACTAATTTGATATTTGAATGTGGGCATTGACCAAGTAAGAAAAAAAGATTGTCTAAGAAACGAGATGATTGGATTTCAGCGAATTTTGGCATCGTCTCACTCTGCCACAAGTGCGTGCCACAAACCCAAAAATGCAAGTCAATGTGAAGATGCTCTCCGACGGATGTCGTCCCCAATTTGTCGCCAACCTCCGTGAGTCTATAACGAAATTCTTTTTTAATTAAAAATCCCGTTTGTGGCATGGTCTCATTGTTTGTTGTTCATGCATACTTTTGAATAATTGTTTAAAATATCATTTAAATGATACATTTTATTGTTTGTTTTTCTGACAGACGATGGTCGCCAGGTGGTGTTCAAAACGGACGGCTTTCAGCTGCCCGACCTGTTGATGCGTCTGAACCGTCTGCTCGGTCTGCCCGCGGTGGGACTGCGCGGTGAGCCGGACGAGGCACTGCAGCAGCGAATCCCCGAAGCCAAAATGGAGGTGGGACGGACAAAAGCGCATTCTTCGAAACTTTTGATTTATTTTCCAATTTTAGGCTCATTTTCGTGCGCTGGCAAAGAAAAGAAAGCCAATCGATTTCCTTTCATGATTTAGTTTTGAGAAAATAAATCCTCTTTTCTGTTGTTATTCTTAATATCAAAATTGAATAAAACTTGGCTGTTTTGAGAATGTGAGTCTTATGAATTTGCGCGCTTTAATAAATCATTAGCCAATTGGAAGGACGACAAATTTTCTATTGATTTCAATTTAAATGAGTTGGTCTCACTTGTCCTCACTCTGTTTTATGCGGATTTTTGTGGTCTTTTGAGAAATTTGAGAATTTTTGTGGTCTTTTGATCACGGCGAGTCAATTTTGGGCTCCAAGTGTAAATAAGTTTATTTTTAATTAGTAATCGTAACGCCAAACTTTGCAAAACTTAAATATTTTTTTGGGATTTTCCCTTGTAAAAATAGAAGAGCCGATCTCGAGTTAAAAACATAACTTCGAAAGAATAAACAGGGATTCGATAGAGGGGGTCAAAATAATTGTTTCGACAAAATCTGTTAACAAAGCGCACTCAAAATTCAAAATTTTTCCCGGCAGCGCCTATCGGCACTGCCGGACCCCCTCCCCCAATGTTCGCAAAAATTTTTTTGGAAAAACCGCGCCACAAAAAAAGCAATTTAAAAGCATAAAAATTTAAGAGATTGTCAATTTATTAAAACAATAGAAATCGAACTTTTTATTTATTTTTATTTTTTGTAGGTTTTAAATTAAGTTATTTGTTATAGATTTTACCAAAAATTACCAATTTTGCGATTGGGCCAATTTTTTAAGAAAAATAGTAATTATTGGGGTCCGGCGGCGGTGATAGGCGCCCTGATTGTTTCAACCGAAAAATATGACTCTTAATTGATTTTGTTTGCATTTTTTTATGCGTTTAAAAAAATGAGGGTTTTTCATTCCAAATGAGGTTTTTTGAGGTATTTTAGTGGCAAGCAATTTTTGACATTAAATACAAATTTAGACGTTAAAAATGAGATAATCCTGTTCGGTTGCCAAATAATCCGAGTGTCGAAAATTTTGAATCAGAAGCCAGCTGTTTAGGCCTGGACATCGTATATGTACATAAATTATTCGCGCGTATAGAGAAGTACCCGATAGCAAACTGTAACCGTATAGGTAAGTGAGCAGGAATTTCGTCACTGAATAATACATTTGAAACTCATAATTATTAATTAATATTTTTAGGTTCTAAAAAAACAATAATTGCTAAAAACGAGAAAAAGTGCCAAAAAACTAAAATTTAGGGGGTGTAAAATGACAAAATTTTATTCCAAAAGCTTGGGTTAAATTATTTTTAAAATTATAAATACTTCATATCAAAAAATATAATAATAACTTTAAATTTATGGAATGATTGCAAAATTCAATTTATTTTATTTAAGAAAATAATTAGCAAAAACGTCGCCCAATTGGTGGCACTTTTTGCAGCCCTTCGAATTGTCCTCAGACAAAACGCAAAAGCCATCTTTGCACTGGTCACAGCTTAACAAACTAACGCATAAATGGAGTCATTTTAAAATTTATTATTATTATTTTTATTTTCTGTCCAATTTCTCCCATTTTTTTCCCTGCACGTTTTTAAATATATAATTCAAATTAACAGCTTTTGCTAGCCTTTGCGATTGCTTGTAAAAGTACGGCTTGCATTTCTCGCAATTTCTGTCCCGTGTGTTTTGTTGGCAATTGTCACAGACGCCGCCCGAGGCAAAGCAGTCGAATTGTAAACCGACCAATCGAAATGGCACATAAAATAAACCATTAGGATTAAATGCCATCCATTTAAATCATTTTTGTGGCTTTTACCGCGTCGCGTGTCCATTGCATTCGCATTGGCCACAATCTTTGGACTGCTCGCCGCTGCCGGGGCGCCAAGGCAAATCGTTGTACAAATCCTTCAAATTGGCATTATTTTGAAAGGACATTTGAAACAAATGTCTGTGCGTTAATTCACTTGGCACTGTTCACAATTCAGCCCTTTTGTGTTGTGTTGGCATTCACAAATGTCATGGACAACGACAACGTCAGAAGAACGGCTTTAAATCAACAAAATAATAATAATTAATCAAATTGAAAATTGTGGCACATTGCCGCGCCTGACAACCCATGGCCAATGGGCACACATCGCTGGGCATGGCCATGGCAAAAGCAGGAGCCTTGGACATCCAACTCGGAAATGGAATACCTTAAAATAAAATAAAGAATGAATAAATTAAAAATATAATACCTAATTATTTTATTTTTAAAACCAAATTGAATACTTTTAAAAAATTAAAATTAAGTTTTCAAATGTAATATTTTTAAATTAATTTTATTCATTTTACCAATATTTTTCGTCAATTTCACTCCGAACGCTCAATGCGTCGTTGCCCAAAATGTCCACTTTGCTAAAGTTTATACGTAAATTAGTGATTTAAACAGTTGCAGAATTTCTGGCGAGTACAAATTTGGCTCGGTCAAATTTTGTGACAATAAATCGAAAACGAATTGAAAAATAAATTAATTTTAATTACCCTAATTAGGGTGTGTTGGTGGTCAAATTCACCTCCTTTTTTGATGAGCATTTTGGTGAAGAGAAATTCGGAGTCCAAGTCGAGTCGAATGGACACATTCTGACCAATTCATCGAATAAAAAAAATGGGGAAAATATTTAAAAAACAAAAAAAAAACAATTAAAAATTCGTAAATGCCTAAAACATTGCCCCCCCCCCCCCTTTCGACTCCGTTTTCTGATTGCCACCATTTTTTGCGTTTTCGATTTCCTTTGCCCTTCAATTAAAAAAATAAATTATTACTGAATTTGCTGTTCTGTTTTGCGTACCTCCGACACAACATTCTCAATGCGATGGTTATTGGTTTCCTACTTTTTGTCCTGTTAAATTAATGACAATTAATTGCTCTGTTAATTTGGCATAATTTGCAATTTTTTGCTTTCCGTCGGAGAAAGACGCGAATCACACCAAAAGCATTTCACATAAAAAAACAAACATCTTTAGAATTAATTAGGAATAAAATAATTAAAGTTTAATTTAAAAGCACTTTCTGCCAATTAGCAAATTGCTCGTCGGCGGATGGCACACTTTGCCAAGGCATTTGTCACTTTCGGCAGCAGAAAAAGTCGCAGAAAAGGACAAAGCAGAGCAGAAGAGAAGCGGAAGGCAATTTCTTAAATTAATCATTCTGATACTACAATTTTTAAAAAGACACATTGGGTAAAAACAGAAAATTTTAATTAACGTAATTAAAAGAAAATTCCCGTATATTTTCCCATTGTAAAAATGTTATTCCCTCTAGTGAGTTTGGATTTCGGCAAGCCGACGAATAATCGAACGAAGCATAATGCAATCCTAAGGAGGAGATGGACACAATAGGCAAAGAATTTTAAACCGGTTTAAAACCCGGTTTAACTGAATGCTTCCAAAAAATGCCGAAATGAGTCAACAGAGATTTCGATTAAGGTATTTTTTGATGCCAAGATCGTTAAGGCTGACCGTCATTTGACAAAGTTACGGAATAAAATGGGTGTGTCGTAAACCTATGACAATGATTGTACATTAAAACACATTTACGTATTAACAAAAAACTTCTTTTAAAAATAAATTTATAGATTAAAAAGCTCAAAAGTGTATCCAAATAGTTGAGTTTAACTACTCAAATAAAAGCTTTTTTTAATTTTTAAATATTATCCTTTTTTCTGATTTTCTGAGCCGGCATTTTGGAGGAATGAGTCATCGTTTTCAATGAACAAAAACATTCATTTTGTTTCGGAAATAAATAATTATATAAGTTAATTTTTATTTAATACAAATGAATATTAGCATAAATGTTAATTTATTCAATGCTTTGTTTCAGTTTTTTTGTATTTGTAAATCTATTTTAAGAAATCATCAAACAATCATTGTTGGAGGTAAACTTTTGTTATTTATAATTAAAATCCTGAATTTAGAAATGATTATTAGACATTAATTAATAAATAAATCAGATTTAAGAACAAGTCTGGATTCCATTGAAGTGATTTCTCAGTCCAGTCTCATTTCCAATTCATTTTATAAATTATGGGCTTATAAATTCATGCTAATTCAATATCGGCATTTTAAACTGTGCCAGTCAGCTTCTTCTTCTTCTTTCTTACATATTTTTTTTTACAAATATCAATTGTAAGGAGACCCTGAAAAGCGTTTAACTTTGGTTTAAAATAATGATAATAATGTCATTTGTTTGCATAATTCGCGTGTGTATCACTTTTCCTTTTTCCAATTTGTCCCCCTCAAATTCTCTCCGTGCCGTGCCATTTTTTATATTCCAAATGCATCCATCGCATTTTGGTCGGCCGATTGGAATGATTGGAGTTGTGCCCGAATGCTTCCGATCGCTTCTTCCAAATCCTCCAATGTCCGCTGGTCGTCCTCCCTTATGGTCGGGTCTGTGTCCTGCTGAATTTGCTGGCGAAGCTCGTCTGCACGTTGCTGAAGCTCTTGGAGTTGCTGCTCAACTTGCTAAATTAACAAAAAGTTAACTCATACAAAGGACCAAAAAATAGTAAATTAATAATTTTAATAAAAAAGGCTTAAAAAAGCCAAAAATTATTTCTGAATTATGACCTAAAACTGTGAAAATATGACCTAAAAGTCCCAAATTTAGAGGGTAAAATTGCTTAGGAAAAATTTCATTTCTTAAAATAATTCTTGTTTAAAATCAATGCATCAATTTCCATTAAAATGAAAATATTTCATGAAATTTTTCAAGTAATTTTCGCCTTTTTTAACCGAAATTTTTTATTTTAGAAAAAGGTTAATTTTAAGGGGTGAATTTTGCTTTTTTTATTGCATTTTGTTTTAAAAGAATTTGGCCAAAAATTAATTTTATTAAAAATATCAAAGAAATGACTTTCTTCATATTTTGTGACTTAAAAATAGAGTCATCTGAAAGATGATATAAAAAGTGAAAGTTACTCAAAAACAGCAAAAAATATGTCTATTTTTTAGTGTTTTTCACACCGAAAGGGTTCTGGAAAAAATGCGGATAAATCACAAAAATATTCTCCCTAATATGGATCTGATCTACCGGAACTGGTCGAAGTTTTCGGATGGTTAAAAATCAGTAACGGTAAAAGTCGGAAAATCGGGGAGCGTTCAGTCAGCAGATGCATTTTTAGGTTCAACCAGTAATTTTGCATTTTTCTTTTTTTTTCTTTGTTCGTTTCTTCAAATCCCATCCCATTTTGACCTGAATGTTGACAATGATTTGTTGCGAAATTTTGAATGGAAATTGGAGAATAAAAAATTGAATAAAAATTAATAATGAAAATGTTCTCATTTTATTTATTTATTGGTAATCCCAATTTTGTCTCCTCTTTTTTCGTTTGAATGGAAAAACCAAAGCTTATTTTCTGCTGCAGATTAATTTCCAAATTCAGCAAATGAAATAAATGTTTTTAATTATTCAGCTGCAATTTGTGATAACCAGGGCTGCCAAAAATATGCACGAAAAGTAGCCAAAATATGCGCATAAATATGCAAATAAAGTAGTGAAATATGCACCAAATATGCACAAAAATCGCAAAATATGCACCAAATATGCACAAAAAACTTGAAAATTAGGGGTGCAAATTCAATAAAAAAAATTTTATTCCTCATAAATTTTATCGGTTTTTTTTTGCAATTGAAAATCAAAAATTTCTCATGATTTTCGGCACTAAAGCTCATCCTATTTTCTGCCAAAATTTTCTTAAGGGATATTCAAAACGGAAAATATTTGATGAAAAATGGCAAAATATGCAAAAAACCGGAAAATATGCACAAAAAATGGCAAAATATGCACGAAATATGCAGAAAAAGCCAAAATATGCAAGTATGCACAAAAATCTCGAAATATGCAAAAATATGCAAATAAAAGTCCCGATTTTTATACGCAAACATAAAAAAGAAAGTGTTTTTTCTACTATTTATAGCATGGAGAAGCCAGGAAAAAAATATGCATTTGCATACTTTTGGCAGCCCTGGTGATAACTATTAAATGTTTTAGTAAATGAATTCATTTTTACTGATTTTCTTAATTGATGCAAAATTCAAAATTTAATCAAAAATAATTAAATGTAAAAAATAATAAATAAAAACAATTATGGAAAATGGTCACAAATGGCCAAAAGAATGCTTTGTTGGCATTGAATTTTAGGCACAAAATTACGACATGAAAAAGGGGTGCCAGGGCATTTTCAAAATTCTACCATTGAAATAAGAAAATGGAAGAAAAAATTCATGGCATAACCCAAGTCAGCCAAAAAATGTTTATCCTATAGTCTTTCTTAGTCAACTTAAAAATCCAACAAATTCTGTTCATCCGATAACTCTACGTATTTAGAACTTATCCCCTACATTTGAGCCCCGGACAAATGAAATTGGACATTTGCGCCCGGAATTTATGTGCCCGACATTTGCTCCACATTCCTTAAGGGCTATTTTGGGACATTTGCCGCTTGATCATTCTAAATTTATATATGTTTTGAAGAGAAATTAATTATAGTTAGCATGCATCAAGCATTCAATATTTCCTACACTATTATTTTATCTATTTTTTTGTTAGCAAAAATTAGTTAAAATTTTTAAAAGTTCATAAAAAAATTAATAAATCAGTGGACTATTCAAATTTATCCCAAGTCAGTAAAAAGATCAATTTTCTATTTTTATGAAAAGAATTAATTATTTATTATTTTTATTTTAAAAGAATCTGTTTATTTTTTCTTTCTTAAATTTAATTTTTTTATTTTTAAATTTAAATTAGTTATGGCACCCGAAACGGACAAGTGCGGCATCCCATGGGCCGGTTCAACCAAATTAATATTTCATGGTACCATTCAATATGTAGCTCTAGGTGTTCTCTATCAGAATATATTATGGTCATAAAATTTCGACAAATTTTCAGTCAGAATTTTTTGTTCATAACATTTTTGAAAGCAATGAAGTTTTTTATATTAATGTTTAATCATTACAGAAAGGATCTCAAAATGCTAAAAATAAATTTTAATTTAATTTCTTATGAAAAAAGTTCTAAAGAGTTATAAATGCTATTTGTTTAAAAGATTTTTGAGAATCAAAAATATCTATCAGTTTTTTTCCAAATTGTGAAACAGAGATTAGATAATTTTATCCAATAAAATATGAAAAATAAAACTTATAAGAATTTTTTCAATATCATTATTTAAAATTTCAAAAGAGGAAAATCTTTACCCAAAAGAATGGCCAAATGCCAAAATGTATCATCATTTAAACAGTTCAATAAAAAAAACTGAAAAAAACAATGAGGAAATGAAAAGAAATTAAAAGAGCAGAAGGGAGAAAAAAAAAACAAAAATAAGCAGCGAACCAATTAAAATATAATAAATGTGGTGAGGGAAAGCAATTAGTGAAACTCATAGCCACCGATTCGATTGCCATTGTTTAGCCAAGTCAAAGCATTATAGACACGCCCGTGGTACAAGTCGGTTTTCATGAGTTTATAAGAACAGATCCCTGCAATGGTAAGTGCAAAAATGGAAGGCCATGACTCAAAAAAGCCTAAAGTCATTGTGAAAATTTTGAGCAAAACGAAAGCGACTGCCAAACTGAGGATGGCGAACAGTACATCTGCCGTCTTTTCAATTTCGGCTTGCGGGCTCCGTTTTCTGCGTCGGTGCCCTCGTGGCGACGTTTTGCCATCATTTGCTGCCGACGCATCGGCTGGCCCACCTTCGGCACCCAAAAGCAGCACTTGTGGCCACAATTGCATGAGCAATTGCAGCAAATCGCTTGGCATTGGCACGGCATTCGTTGCCAGTGTTTTTTTGATTATTTTTTGCACATTCACCGCTTCATTTTCACCCTTTTCCATGCCGTTGTCGTTCCCTTTTTTGGTTTCCGTCTTCTCTTTCTCCAGTTTGCCTTTGTTTTGTTTTTTGTCGCCGACTCTTACACTTCGTTCTTTGTTTACTTCTTTGATTTGCACTTCATCCTTCACTTTTCTATTATGCCGTTTGGTTCGTCTTAAAACGCCATCCTTGTCTCCATCATTGGCATTGGCTTTTCCCTCCCCAGCATTGGCATTTTCCTCTTTGCTCTTACCCTTCCCTTTGTCCCCATTCTTTTTGTCACACCCTTTGCCCTCGGTTCGTTCTTCTGCTTCTTCTCCATATCTTATGCCATCTTTTCCTTCTTCCGCTTTTCCCCCGGCATCCAATTGATGGGAAATCACTCGAAGTAAATTTTTAACGGAAAGTAACAATTTGTGTGCTTCAGTTTCTGATCCCGACTTTTGTGCCCATAATTCGGCCAATGTCCCATTAAATCCGCTAATTGTGGTAATTTTCTGCTCTTTTTCACTCTTCCTCAAATGTTCAATAATTTGTTTGTCATTCTCTTTAATGAAATTCGTAACTTTCTCCACTAAAATGTGTTGTTCATTGTCCTTAAATATTTCAATGTCCTTGTCCTTATCACAATTTGGCTCCATGGCCAACTCAGTGTCTTTGTCCAATTGCATAACCAATGGCATTTGGCCATTTTGCTGTGCCATTTTGCATATCTCTTCGATTATTGGTATCAGTAGCGACCTTTTATTTAAATTATTTTATTATTGCTTTTCCAATACGTGCAACTTACTTTGGGTAATTATGCAAAATGTCTTCCTTCTCCAATTGGTCTTAAAACAAATCAAAATTTATAATTTAATTTATTTTTATTTTTTTTGTTGCATTTACCTGTCAACTTTTGGACCATTTCATGAACAGCTTCAATTTGCCCATTGTCAACTTTAACGGCATTCACCAGCAGAAGGGAGTGATGAACAGTGGCAACCACTAGGAATATTATGCAAAGAGTCATTTCCATAAAATAAAATATATTTATGGGATGGAGGGGTGAAGGATAATATGTTAAATGTATGAATGGTTGGGAGGGGGAGGGGGGTAACACGTGAGGGGGGCGGGGATAACACGTAATACGTATGGATGGTTGGGAGGGGGGGATAACACGTAATATAAAACGTATGGTTGGGAGGGGGAGGGGGGTAACACGTGAGGGGGGCGGGGATAACACGTAATACGTATGGATGGTTGGGAGGGGGGATAACAGGGGGGGATAACACGTAATATAAAACGTATGGTTGGGAGGGGGGATAACAGGGGGGATAACACGTAATATAAAACGTATGGTTGGGAGGGAGGAGAGGGGGGGGGGGGGATAACACGTAATATAAAACGTATGGTTGGGAGGGGGGGATAACACGATGATAATGCGATTATTCAAATAAAATTATTGTAAAATAAGCGAAATAAAAGACTAAAATTTTGAAAACAATAACTTTTTATGTAGAGTTGGACGGCACCAAGATTATGGGAAAAACCGGGCCGGGACTTGCCGCTAGAAGCCCTAAAGAAAAACCAATCAATCAAAAAACTTAATTTAATTATTTTTGAAGTTAAATAGCAAATCAAAATAATTTAAACCTCTAATTATTCAAATATTACAATCAATTTTGTTTTGATTTAAATTAGCGTAGTTTTTTTAAATTTAACAGAATAATAGAGAAATCTTTCAGCTATCTAATCATTAGGGCTGCTAATTTTATGTAAGAAAAATCGCGAATTATGTAAATAAAATATGTATAAAAAATGCTAAAATATGTATGAAATATGTACAAAAACTTCCAAATATGTACTAAAATATGTAAATAAAATTTTTTTTCATGGTTATTTTTTGGAAAAAAATTCTTTGTAAAAAATGAAATAGGCACAAAATGTCATAAAAATGACAAAAATAGTCAGAATTACATTTTAATATTTCAAAATTAATTTTTGATATATATTTTTTGAAAAAAAAAATTCGATTTTTAGGGATACATTTTCAAAATTTTTTTTTTAATTTTTCACAAAAAATTTCTATAAATTCTCCAAAATCCTCAAAATATGTTAAAAAAATGAAAATATGTACGAAAAATTGCGAAATATGTACGAAAAAGTCCAAAATATGTAATAAGTAGAAAAATCCCAAAATATGTAAAAATATGTAAATAAAAGTCCCAACTTTTGTTCGCAAACACAAAAAAGAAAGTGTTTTTCCCACTAATTAGGCTATGGAGAATCCAGGAAAAAAATATGTATTTACATAAAATTAGCAGCCCTACTAATCATATCAAGGATGTTATAAATTAATTGAAGTATGAACAATTTTCATGCTTTTAAATACAACCTTAAATTTTTTTTTGAGCATAAAAATATGTACATTTAATTCCTTATTAACTTTCTTCAGAGATAACATTATTCTCATTCTTTATTGTATTAGCTAGCTCAAAGATTTCTCTATTACTCTGTTAAATTTAAAAAAATTTTCTTTAGTTTTAAAAAAATTAGGGTCAATCTAAATTTTTCGGAAGTTTTTGGTTACTACTTTTTGTAAATTTTTGCTAGATTTTTTTTTAAATTACATAAAATAGTTGAGGATACGTGTAGCTACCTAAGCAATAACAAGTTTCATTTATTTGACTAAGTTTAAGCTAAGTTATGATTTATTATTTAGCAAAATTAAATTTTAAATAAATTTACTATGAACATTGATACTTTTGATTTTTTAAAAGTTGAGTGAATTTATGATGCGATTTTGCCAAAAATGGTCAAGTTTTTGAGTTTTGAAAATCTGATTAAATATCAAAGGAAATAAAATTTGAAAAAAGGGAGGAACGTCAACCGGAATTGAACCCGTAACTATATGGAATACAACAAAAACATATGTAATTAACAGGGCTGCCAAAAATATGCACGAAAAGTACCCAAAATATGCGCATAAATATGCAAATAAAGTCTTGAAATATGCACCAAATATGCACAAAAATCGTAAAATATGCACCAAATATGCACAAAAAAACTTGAAAATTAGGGGTGCAAATTCATTAAAAAATTTTTATTCCCAATAAATTTTATGGTTGATTTTTCAATTGAAAATCAAAAATTTCTCAATATTTTCGGCAGTAAAGCTCACTGTTGACCCATTCGCGCACCCATTCAGATTTGGAAATAATTTTAGGCCTAATCAAATTTTTTTTTTAAGTGATATTCAAATCGGAAAATTTTTGTCGAAAAATGGCAAAATATGCAAAAAATCGGAAAATATGCACAAAAAATGGCAAAATATGCATGAAATATGCAGAAAAAAACCCAAAATATGCAAATATGCACAAAAATCTCGAAATATGCAAAAATATGCAAATAAAAGTCCCGATTTTTATACGCAAACATAAAAAAGAAAGTGTTTTTTCTACTATTTATAGCATGGAGAAGCCAGGAAAAAAATATGCATTTGCATACTTTTGGCAGCCCTGGTAATTAATTAGATTATATATTTAAAAATTAACAAACTTTTTTGCCTTTCCTCCACAAAAATGCCATTCATACATTGGTTATGTGTAAATCTTTCAACGAAATATTTCGCTATGTTTAAAAACAAAAGCATATTTTTCGGAATGTATAGATAAAATCACAGCGTAATTTAATTAAATTGTTTTTAGTTTTCAATTTTTTATTTTCAAAGTGCACAAATTAAAGACAAAGCGTAAGCCAACGACCATTTGTTAAAGGCATTTCTACAAAGACTTTTCTGTCAAACGGACCAATTCATTTTTTCGAAAAGATAATTTCCAATCACACATTAATATCTTCAAGGTTTAGGAAATCAAGAATATTTCAGAATTGAAGACCAATTTATAAGTCATATTTGTACAGACTTCTTTCCGGCAAAATTACACAATAATTTAAAATTCTAACATTTTTCCACCACATTAATTAATTATAGCAATTATTTCTGCGTGTCTTAACATTGCAATTGTTGTTAATTAAACGCAATGTAACTCTTCAGCAACGGTAAGTTTATCATTTGTCATGATGGATTCCTTTATTTATGGTTAATTGACCAAAAATAAAAAACATAGTAAAATAATGCAAACAAAGTTTAATATAATAATCTAAACCAAATAACAAAACAAAATTTCATCATCTCCTCTTTTCAGTTATGTCCTTGCGCTTTTTACCCAGTGGAAATCGTTTTGATTAAAATTGTCGGATTCACTGCCGAAGTCGTTGCTAAAATAAATAAATTAATAATGCACGAATTGATAAAATCCCAGGTAAAAAGTAAGACAACTAGCTGAAAAGCTAATTCGAATTGGAAAAAAGGGCACAATCCCAAGATGGCACTGCGCGCGCTATCAAACGCCGCTTTCTCAGAAATTCGAGCCCTAACCCAAATGGCACCAGTCTCGAGAAAATTTCGGCACAAGTACCGGCATCATCAGTTGCGGCTCCACCCATTTCAGTGCCGCCGCCATTCGCTGTGCCGTCGTTTTCGTCATTTTTGCTGCTGCTGCTGCACTGTGTGTTCTGTTCACTTTGGCATTTCTCCTCCTCTTTTGCTGTGCCTTCGCCATGACTTTGTGCCAACATTTTCAATTTGCTGTTTTCAATGATCGCTTTCGTTCCGTGTTGCGCTGGCGACGGTAATCCTTCGCCTGCTCACTGCTCAACGGCACCGAATGGTTGTGGGAGTTGCGATGGTAAAGCGCGTTCCTTCCAATCAAATGCATAATTTTGAATGGACAACCGATCGGCAAAAGGCGATATCGGCACCTGACAATGAGGAAAAATAAGGGAAAAAACTCGAAAAGCCAAAAGCATTTGGGAAGGAAGGGACAGAGGGGGTAATGGGGGGTAATTACCACAAATTAAACGCAGTAATTTAGAAAATGTTTATAACTGCTTGAAATTGAGAGAGGAGCAGTGCGTGCACTTGGAATGGTTTTTGAAAATCGAAAAAAAACTACAAATCAAAATTATCAAGAAAAAAAGAATGAGAGGAACGCGAAAAACTTTGTTGCGTTTCATGGCATTTTTTTGGCCAAAAAAAATATTTTGAGGGTAAGGTCAAAAGTTTTGACTCTCGAATTGTCTGATGGCACCGCCGCCACTCCAAAACCGGCGACCAACCAAACGACCGACCCACCAATAGGTAACGCGCGACCCATCCTGGGCGGACCACAACCGGTTCACACAATACTGACGACGAAAGTCCAGCACAGTGGCATTGCTGGCGTCGGGAAGGTTGGCCAGCCAATTCCACGGTCTGTCGCAAAGGTCGACGACCACCGGCGGCGGCGGCACGGAGGACGACGAGCACAGCTCAGAAAAATTCATGAGGCATTGACCACCACCAGCAGCAGCAGGAGGAAGAGGAGGAAGAGGAAGGGCGGAAAATGGACTAAAACGGAAAATGGACGGACTGAAAAAGTTTATTTATTTTTTGTACAGTCGGAGAGAACCAATGGATTTATGGGCCTCTCTCTCTGCCTCTAGGAACTTCCAGTGCAGCGGCCCCGCCCCTTCACTTTGCCCTGGCATTGTCTATGAGCCCGAGATGCTTAATTCCGTGTGCCACCCCGACTTTCCCCTCCCCCCCCCCTCTCTGCTCACCTTTCACACTTTTCCACTCCAAAATTGGCGCCCCAATTGACCATTTTCGTCGGCATCCCTCCCATTTTCGTGCCAGCGCTGTTGCTGAACACCAACCGCTTCTTCCTCTTCCTCCTGACTGTTCGCTTCTGCACCATCGTGTGGTCATGCGAGCCCAGGCCGAAGACGGCACGGCGTTGGACCACGTAAACGGCACGGAACGGACACTTTCTTTGCCTTGGGAAAGTGTGACTCACTCTTTAATGACCCTGCTTTCCCCTTTTCCCACTTGTGTCTGCATTGGAAGGACATTAAGCGCAAAATGCCTCCGCTTTTCCATCGCATGTCGCCCCGATGCAATCCGTGCTGAAACCAACCAAATTAGGTGTTTTGGTGTTTGTTTTTCTTGGGTTCGTTAGCCCATGGGGACATTTAAACTGTCAAAATGCTTTTTGTAGAGGAATTGGCTTTCCGAGAACCCAAAAAAGGGGGCATAGGCCGCCGAGTGCACGATATTTCCCCCGCCGCTTCCCCCCCCCCCCCCGTTCGTAGCCGAATATGTCTTTAATTAACCGAAAATGCTTTTTAATTCAAAATTAATTAGAAATTATCCAAAATCTTAGAAATTTTTAATAATAAAATGTTTTTTTTTTGAAAAACTTAACAATTAATCATAAAACTTTTCCAAAAAATAAAAATTTATTATTGTTTTTTTAAATTTTTTTATAAAAAGTTTCAAAAGTTTTTTAATTTCATATAAGGCCAGAGGCCGTCATCACCTCGTGGCAAAATGTGCGCAGCTTCTGCAACTGCTCCTGCGACTTGCACTCGCCCAGATCAATGCTGGTCAGTCGGTGCCACGTTTTGCCAACAAAGTCCACGTAATCACCGTCATCATTACAACCGGCACCAATTTGGGCCGGCGCGGAAACAGTGTGGCAACATTCGGCATTTCCATTGCCGTCGTCGCTTTTCTCAATGGCATTTGCCGCCATGGCACTTTTTGCAGGGATATCATTAGTGACGAAAAACGACGATGAAGCAGACGAACAGGATTGCTGGTCAGCAACAGCATTTGCTGTTGATGCCGAAGCGGAAAACGAACTAAAATTGAACGATTACTCACGGAGATTTCGATTAAAAATTTAAAAAATTGGAGACAAAAATCTTTAGGTTCCCAATTCGCTACAAATGGTATTTCTCATTAGCACACTAATCACTTTGTTGTCGATTGTACGTGTTTGCCAGTTGGTACGCGAAACGACGCCCCCTTTTTGACAGCGCCACGAGCCCTCGGGCCGTTCGTTCCCGTCTCGATCGAATGATTGTGCATTTTGCGATCGAAAACGGCACGCCGGTCCACCACATAAATGGCACGATATGGGCATTTGCTGTAAATGTGGTGTGGAAAGTTTAAACATTGTCAGGGAGGGGGGGGGGGGAGAAAGTCGAACCAAAAAGTGGGCATATTAAGTGGGTTTAAATGGCAATTGCGCGCAATCAAAATCCGACCCATACATAAAAAAAATGGGGAGGGGTCAGAAGCAGCCAATTTTTCGAAGGGGTCCGGCTAATTGTAAGTAAATCGATGAATTTTTAATTTTTATTTTTTTGATTTGCAAAACGCTTTCCCCCTCCCTCTTTTGCCCCAAAAATTGAAAGTCCTCCATACGTTGTGCGCCACTCTTTGCAAATGAGTGAGTAAATGCGCAATGTGCCGTCCGCATTCCGTCGCCCGAACCGGTAAAGCCAGTGCTGAAAAATGAAAGTCAAATTTCGTGGCTGTTGGCAATTTCCATTTTTTTGTTTTGTTTTTGAGTCTCGGTTCCACCCCCCCCCCACTCTCGACATTTTGTCCTAAACCGACCTCATTACAAAAGTCGGTGAATTGGCGTCGTTCCTCGACCGACTCGCACTCGCCCACGTCGATGTTGGCCATCAGTTTCCACGACTTGCCACCGTTGTCCACGTAATCGTCAAATTGGACCGTCGTGTTTATGAATGAGTCAAATAGTGAACCATCAAAACCACTTCCACTTTCTTTGTTGCTGCTAATCGGTGTGTTGTCAATGTTCTTCGTAATGGGTATTGCGTGCTATAAGAAAGAAAAGTGTGTATATTTAATACGGGGTTTCAGTTCGGGATCTTTTGTTGGCTGAGATTTGGCCGGATTTCATTTCCAAGGGCTTTTAAAGAATTTAATGAAAAAACAATTTGTTGAAATTTTTAAAAAAACTGTATTCGTAATAAAAATTTTGAAAAAAGCAGAAAAATTTTACGAAAACAATTTTTTCTTTAAATTTTTTTTTGAAAATTTTTATTAAAAAATTTTCCGGGGGTGGGGGGAACGAACTGCTCCGACCCTGCATAGTCTACCCCAACCCATGGGACTGTCCCCAGTTGACTGGCCAACCCCACCTGCTGCTGCGCCTGGCCGCGTTGCTGGAAACAGCCGGTCGCTTCGTTCGCCGCCATGTCGTTGTCCTCCTCTTGCGGCGGCGGATGGTTGTGCGACTGAAAGGCGAACATCGCCCGCCTCTTCGCCACGTACACCGCCCGAAAAGGGCACGTCATGCCCTTGCGGCGACTGATGAAAAAATGAAAATGTTCGTTTTTTTCCAGAGTTTTTCTTGAAATTGCATTTTTGGGGCATTAAATTTGGAAGAATTCGGGCCAATTCTTCAATTCGACCACCATTGTTTTAAAGAAATAACCAATTTTTATATATAATTGCATCAGGGATGAGAGCCTCATGAGATGGGGACGGGAAAAATCCCATCGCTGGAATTATTTTTTAATTTTCAATTTTAGCGATTTTTTTAAAATTTATTTTACTAAGTTTTTTCAAAAAAATTTCCAAAAATCGGTGAAAATTTTTCTCAAAATTTTTTTTTGAAATTTTCTTATAAACAATTTTTTCTTCATAATTTCTAACAGGTATTAAAATTTTAAAAAGTTTCAGCGGTGAGATTTTGGGGTGCACCCCACGAGATGGCAAAACCCTTTTTCGGTTTCTCTTTCCCAACTCATAAAAATTAAACACCAAAAAATGAAATTAAAAAAAATAAATAAATAAATGCTCACTTGCTAAATTTGCAGTTGAAGAAAACATTCTTCAGGTAGGTGTTCTTTTTGGTCAAGAAATAAGCTCGTCGGAATTGTCGCATTCTCTCCGGGTCCTCGTCAATGTCGTCCAAAGCGAAAAGCCATCGCCAATGTTTGCCAAATTTGTCATAATGCGACGGCGGCGGCGGTGCCAAACTGCGGCTGATCATTTCCGTGTTGAACACGCTGATTTTGTGTTCGTCACTGAAGGCATTGTCTACAAAACAGAGTGTTTGAGTTAATTTGCTGACATACAATTAACAATCCGATTTTTTAAATGAGAATTTTCATCGTTAATCACTCCGATTTATAATATCCCCGGGATGAACAGCAGCAGCACAATTCTCCCATTTTAGTAAATCTCAATCTCAGGAATACGTTTATGATGTACAATTTTAAATCTACGAGTGTCCTGGTACTCAAAATAGCGCCTCATTCGAATGAAGAGGGCGCTTTTTCACCCAAATTTTGGCGTCCATCGGAATGTTCCTTCTGTTCTCCCCCCGTCCCCCTGAACAAATTGCCATCGCACCAATGTCGGGCAGTGCGGCAGAAAATGCCGACACAGTGTCCTCATTGCTGGCACAACAACGGCTTTGACGCTGGTGTGCCATCGTCGTCGCTGAACAACAGCTCCCTCCTCTCCCCCTTTTGGCACTGCCATTTTGCTGTTTCTTCGGTGCCGTTTTGGGCGTCGTCTTTGCTGCTGTTGTTGCTGTTGGATGATTGTGTGTTCGACGATAGAACAGCGCTTGCCGCTCCGGCAAAAACAGTCCCCGGTGGGGACACGGCTGAGCGGACGACGAACGACCGCTCCAGCAACAACTGAAAGTGACCAAGCGAATGGGCGGTGAATGCCATATAATACTGACTCATCCCCCGGATGGCTCCGATTAAATTTCTTTTAAAAAACCCCAAAATGGGAGATTTTATTGGATGGCACGGCACCATCACCAAACCAAAATTAAGCAATGGCATGGAAAAACTTGGCAGCAAAATTGCTGTGCTTTGGTTGACCGTTCATTGTCAGCACCTTAAGTAAATGCGCCCGTCATATTTCGGCGTTCCTTTGCGATGCAAAAAGTGTTGGTCGGCGATTTGGTCCAACTGTGCGACATCAGGTTGGGACGAGCAGGCGCCACTCTTTGCCAAATTTGTCCTTGAAAATGGCCGGGTTGCTGCCATCATTGGTGGCCTTCATCAGTGCCTTGTGCCGTTGTTTCCGCTTTTGGGTGGCGTGCCGTCGTTGGTGTCGTCGTCGACAGAGTGCAGAAACTGCTGTTCTCGGCAGCATTTGTTGTGTCCAACAATGGGGAAAAGTTGGGGATTGTTGCTGGCGATGAAGACGCCCGGACGAAGGCGACGGCATTGGCATTTTGGAAACTCGGAGTCAGTCGAGGCGGACTGTGTTTCGACTCAGACTGATGCGATGCCGAAGTGACGGAGGAAGTGGTCGAAAATGTTGCCGGTGTGCTGCCATTGCGCCCGGCATAATCGAAACAACAATTGCCGTCGTCACCCTCTTTCCGTTTTGTGTCGTTGGCACTTTCAGTCGTTTGTGCCGGCGGCACCGCCGACGATGAAATTTCAACGAATGGCACTGATGGTAATTAATAAAACTTATTTTTTCCAAAAATGTCACAGTAACAATTAGTCGGGCTCTGATTTTTGATTGAACCCAATGTTTTTTTATAAATTTTTTTCTATTTTAATTTTCGAACTTCCATTAAAAATGAAAACTGCCAAACTCATGCAAAACAGCCCATTTTCTGTAACCATTTGTCGTCGTCCATTCCATGCGCCTGTTGCTGTCCAATTCCGTCGACGGCGAATAATTTGTTGGTGCCGTCGCTGTCGGCGTTGTTCTCGTCGTCAAATTCGCATCGGTGTTGGCCGGAGTTGGACATTTAGGTGTAGTTGAAGTTGGACACTATTATTTTTTAAAATTAAACAGAGAGCTAAAAAATCGCCAGACTTTTGTAACAAAGATTCCGAGAAAAATAAAAAAAATTTTTTTGGCACTTTTGCTGTTTAGGGCCCCGGAAAAAACCCAAGGGGGGACCCGTTTGAAAGGATTTGGAATTGGTCGAAATAGCTATCAGGTTGGTTTTTAACGCTCCGAAAACTCCGTGAACATGTTTTCTCGGCTTATGACAAAAAAAAACTTACAAAACAAAGGGTCCACTTTTTGGATTTTTTGGGGGCATTAAACAGCTAAAGTGCCGGTAAATATTGATCATATGGCCCAGAGCCGAAAATGGTCGAAATATATACCAATCGATAGCCCTAGGTCTGTAATGGAAGAATCCAAAAGAATTTTTTTGCGGCAACCAATCCCTGAAGAGTTATAGACCCGGGACTGAAATGGCCAAATGGCTTTGGGACTGAACCGTCCAACAGATAAAAACGCATTGAATTGCGACAAAATATATACAAATCGATTCCTCTCGGCATGTAACCCACGAATCCGAAAGAATTTTTGGTGAAAAAGAAATTGAAAAAAGTTATGGGTCATCAAAACCTAAAAAATGACTGATAAAAAAAAACAATTTAAGTGAGCCAAAAAAAAACGCTTAAAACCACTTTCAGTCTTCGAACTTCGCAAAAGGGAGCATGCGAAGACGGAGCAAGTAGTGGGGCGAGACGGAGGGCGGAGGAAGACGTCTGACGAGCGCCACAGGCGGTTGACTGCGGGGGCCCGAAGGGCCCCCGCCAATCAGTCAACCGCCTGCGGATCACGCGCGGACTTCTTCCGTAGCCCGTAGTCTCGCCCCACCTACTGGCCGCCGTAGTCGAGTGTGCGGCGGTTTTTTAGCGCAATAACAAAACTCAATTTTTCAAATTTGACGAAACTTTTTTTTTTTGACTGAACCGGTTTTGAGGACTCATAACTTTGGTAAATTTCATTTTCATCCAAAAATTCTTTCGGATTCGTGGGTTACATGCCGAGAGGAATCGATTGGTATATATTTTGTCGCAATTCTATGCGTTTAAGGCTTTGGACGGTTCAGTCCCAAAGCCATTTGGCCATTTCAGTCCCGGGTCTGTAACTCTTCAGGGATTGGTTTCCGCAAAAAAATTCTTTCGGATTCATCCATTGCAGACCGAGAGATATCGATTGGTATATATTTTGGCCACTTTCGGCTCTGGGCCATATGATCAATATTTTCCAAAGTGCCGAAATGTTAGCAAAAATGCAACTTATGTAGATTGTCCAGTTACTTATTTTTGTGGGCACTTCTTCAATTTCCAATTTGTCTTTTTCTCTTTCCACTCACTTCCGTCTCCTCCGCCCTCTCCACTTTTGCAATTTGCTGCAAATGACAGCTTCCCCCGTCAAATTCGAGCTGTTTGGCCAACAGTTTTGCCGCATATTGCGGGTGTTTTTCCACAATGTGTGCGGTCATCGCAGTCAATTCGCATGAATTAAAGCTTTAAAAAAACAGTAAGCATAAATCATCCGATATTTGCTAATTGAATTTTGCTCCGTCTGTACTTTCCTAACTGCCAGAGAAATATCCGTGATTCTACTTTAATTTCAAAAATAGTTCAACCTTTTTCCACATTCCATGCATTGAGCCTCTTCGTTTCCGTTTCGAAATTGCCGTCTTTCAAACAAATCGATGGCCCAAATGGGCGACTTTTGTTGTTGCATAACTTTAAGTGGTTCACTTTTTGTCAATGATTAAAACATTGTCAATAGTCTAAGCAATAATACAAATTTACACTGTTAGCGTTATTTTCAAAAGCAACCGACAAAATTTTTTAAAATGTTGATCCTAAACCCGCAGGTTTTTGTGCGGGATCCCGCAGGATCCGTCCATTGCATTTTTTTTATTCAAAGAACATTACGCCAAATATTTTTGAATGATTTACAGTAACTTTTATTGCATGGAGTGCTGTGGCTGTGGTAGTTTGGCTATTTTACATTTAACGGCCTGGCCAAAGTAAGTTGAACAACAGCATTATTATTTTTATTTCGTTTAGAATTCATTTTGTCTTGACAAAAATTAGATGTCTATCTTTGTGATTAGTTTTTAATGTTTTCTTTTGTTGTCTAATATTTTGAGTAATATTTGTTGAATATTTTAAATTATAAAAAAAAATTGGAAAAAATAAATTCTTTTGAAAGTTCGTCTTTTTCTTCGTCTTTCTTTGTTTTTGCTTTGCTTTGCCATCTCTCCGCTTCTTCTTTCGCTATAAGCAGCACAATCATTTCCATTTTGAGTTGAATTTCCTCTCGGATTATCTGAGCGGAGGGAACACTCCGACAACGATGGCCTCCGCTTCTTCGCTGGATAAAGTGCCGAAAGAGAAAAGCATTTTAATTTTTGGAAATTTGGAGAATTTAGCGGCGAATTTCAAAGGAATGGCAAAATGATTTTGTTTGCACAATTGTTGCAATGTTAAAATTCCTTTGCCCTTTTATACCTTTGCAAAACCCACGCACTTCCGTTTTTGCAATTGAATTTGCACCATAAATTAATTTTGCCCACTCATTTCCTTTTGAATTTACAAATAATGCCGACAAAACAATGCCATTCTTCGAAATTAGCCATTTTATTTTCCAATTGTATTTGTTGAGCTTGGCCAACTAATATGTTCAATGCGTTGGCGAACGAAGTTGGAAAGAGTGGGCGATAAATGAATTTGCAAGGAGAAAGTGCCGATAAATAAATGCCAATTATTTAATAATCGTATTTTCAATTAAATAAGTCTATGCAAAACATATTCCAATTAAGCGGTTTAATAATTATTTTTTGCTAAATTACTAATCCAACAACTAATTGACGGACAAATAATAAAATGAACTCCAAAATCATCTCATTGACTCATTTTCATTGTTTGTGTGAGCCGGTCAATCCGGGCATAGAAATCACACTGTCCGTGCCAGGCACATTTCGTTGGGAGTGATCACCTTAAGGGTATCGCATAACGAGTAAATAATTCATTATTCTCTCTAATTGGTTTTACCCTTGGGGCCGTCAAATGGCACTTTTGCAATGCCAATGCCAAACTCGGCACATTTTGAGTCAATTTCACTGATTTGCCCACTAAACTGGGCACTCAATTCCTGCCATTCGTTGTTGTTGCTGGCATGGGAAGAAGCGGAGGTGGCAATGACGAACATGGCACGGACGAAGCCGAGGCTGTGGGCACACTCATCAAAAAGGGGAAAAACATACAATATAATAAAAATAAAATAATTATTACAGGTGAATGGACTGACCCATTTAAAATAAAAATAAGTAAGGTATATTATTATTGCTTATTTGGCTTAGTTTGGTCCATTAGTCCATCAATACCATAAGAGTGAGTGCCAAGAGATGCTTCGATGTCGGCCAAAAGAGTTGCGTCGCCGCCCTTCGAGCAGCCGATCAGTTGGCCTTTCAATGCGCCCGCAACACTTTGGGCATCCGAACAAAGCGATGACTTGGAAAAAGAATGGGCGAAAGTGCCAACGTAATTGGCCATCAGCGAAACCACTTTTTGACTGCCGGGACAGCACGGATCTGTCGAAAAGCAATTAATTATAATTATAGTTAATTAAGAAAATAATTTATTACGCGGTGCCGAAATGAAACATTTACACAACAAACAGAAAATTGTGACGATGGCGAGTAGAGAGACGGACGGAGAAGACATTTTTGTAGGATTTTGGCTGATTTGATGGAATTAATTAATGATGCTGATTGGTTGGTATTGGTTGGCTTATTCGCAATGTTTAAATACGCTTTTAATCGGAAAAGTGCCGACAGTCTTTCCAAATTGGCATTAACTGGCGGCAGCTTTTTCCTTTTAAGAGGAAATTGTTCGATATTTTCACTGGCGTATTTCCTCTGAATTTTAAATAATTGAAGGCAGGAAGCTGTTGAATTTTGCAATATATGCATAGACTTAACCAATTTTTTCAAAAATATTTGTCTACAAATGCCAACATCGGATATGCCATTCTATGGATGGCATTTTTCCGACTAAAAGCATATTAAAGCAAAACGAATAAACCAATCCCACCAACCAACCAATCACCATCATTAATTCAACTATTAAATCAGCCAAAGATACTTCAAAAATGTCTTCTCCTTCTCCGTCCGTCTCTCTGCTCGCCATCGTAGTTATTTTCTGTTTGCTTTCCAAATGTTGCGTTTCGGCACCGCGTAATTAATTATTTTCTTAATTAACTATAATTATAAATAATTGCTTTTCAATAGATCCGTGCTGTCCCGGCAGTCAAAAAGTTGTTTCGCTGATGGCCAATTATGTTGGCACTTTCGCCCATTCCTTTTCCAAGTCATCGCTTTGTTCGGATGCCAAAAGTGTTGCGGGCGCATTGAAAGGCCAACTGATCGGCTGCCCGAATGGCGGCGACGCAACTCTTTTGGCCGACATCGAAGCATCTCTTGGCACTCACTCTTATGGTATTGATGGACTAATGGACCAAACTAAGCCAAATAAGCAATAATAATATACCTTACTTATTTTTATTTTAAATGGGTCAGTCCATTCACCCGTAATAATTATTTTATTTTTAATTTTAAATAATTGTATGTTTTTCCCCTTTTTGATGAGTGTGCCCACAGCCTCGGCTTCGTCCGTGCCATGTTCGTCATTGCCACCTCCGCTTCTTCCCATGCCAGCAACAACAACGAATGGCAGGAATTGAGTGCCCAGTTTAGTGGGCAAATCATTGAAATTGACTCAAAATGTGCCGAGTTTGGCATTGGCATTGCCAAAGTGCCCTTTGACGGCCCCAAGGGTAAAAACAATTAGAGAGAATAATTAATTATGCGATCCCTTAAGGTGATCACTCCCAACGAAATGTGCCTGGCACGGACAGTGTGATTTCTATGCCCGGATTGACCGGCTCACACAAACAATGAAAATGAGTCAATGAGATGATTTTGGAGTTCATTTTCATTTACTATCGGTCCATTAGTATGACTAGCTTTTAAAAATATTTTGTATTTTCATACATTATTGAATTAGAATAAAGTTAAAACAATTGGTTCAAAATTTTTAGAGGCCGGAATTTTATATTCCGCAAAAAAATCAGAAAATAAAAATATTCCACGAGATTTTCACTCTGACGCCTCTTCTTATCAGTGCATAAGATTCTCGCGTTTCGCGCAAAAAGAGTAATTCCCTGATATAAATGGTCAAATTAAAGATGATTTATTCAAATTTTTAGGGAATGAGAAAACCAAAGGCATTTTTATTCATTCATTTGCTCGGCACTTTCTTCTGGCGAATTCATTTAAACTCAAAATTCAGCCGATCAGAAAATTTGTGTAAATCATTTAGTGATTTCTTCTGTTTTTCTGCTGAAAACTTTAGACTGCATTCTTTTGGCACACAACGCTGGCGAGGTTGGCACGGTCACACTGAATGTCATTCCACCAGTCGCACGGGTGCCACATTTGGACACACTCTTCCGCGGACTGATCTTTTGCCAAAAAGCATCATTCATATTAGTAGGGCTGCCAAAAATATGTACAAAAAATATGTAAATAAATTTTTAAAATGGTTATTTTCTTAAAAAAATTCTTCGTAAAAGGGTAAAATAGGCACAAAATGCCATAAAAATTACCTAATTAGCAGGGAACGGATTTATATATGCTAAAAAAACGCAAAAAATGTACATATATATATATATGCCAAAAAACCCCCGAAATATGTGCTAAAACTCAAAAAAAAGGCTAAAGTGCCAAAAAATGAAAAATGCATATAATTCCGAGCGGTCTACCTCAGTTCGGCCCCCACAGTTCGGCCCTCACGGTTCGGCCCTTACGATTCGGCCCCAGCTCGTTTTTCCATGTTAGCTTTTTTATTTGTTATCCAAATCCAACATTGTTGGTATTATTTGAAAGCTTAAGGTGTTTAGAAGCTTTTTCTAAGCTATTGCTTTGCGATTAGACAAATACCAAAAAGCATGTTAAGAGCTTTCGAATGATACCAAGATTTATGGATTTGGATAACAAATAAAAAAGCTAACATGGAAAAACGAGCTGGGGCCGAATCGTGGGGGCCGAACCGTGAGGGCCGAACTGTGGGGGCCAAACTGAGCGGTTCCGAATTCCGAGCCCTAATCATCATTTTGCCAAATAAAAATCAACATTTGAAGTTTTATTATAAATCAAAAATTATTAAAAAAAAATTTTGCGCCCCCTATTCCAAAAAAACGGTGGATGATGCGGGTGGTGCCGGTAGGCGCCGCCGGAGGAAAAAAAATAGAAATTCTGACCATTCTATAACAGATTTTCACTGAAAATTGGCCATTTTGAGGCTTTTTTTCAAAAATTAGCATAAATCACAAATTTCTCAAAGCTTTCTCAAATGTGGAAACAACAATTGGTATAGACGAATGTTAAAACATTGTCAAGTGATCAAAGAAAGGATTGGATTGTCCGGCTTCTTATTTGTGGTTTTTTGAACGTTTCTGTTCCTTATTTGTGAATTTTGCAAGCTCTTCTCGTCATTTTTGTACCAGTGTTATCCCATGAATTGAAACAGAAGGAAGGGCACACTTTGAATTTCAGTTTATCTCAAATTTGGGCAGCTAACATTCGAATTTCAAACGAAATGTGTGACCTGCTGATAGACTTATAGGAGGGACCACTTTTTTGTCTAAAACTCATGGAAAATCCATCATAATTTTGACATGAATTTACTAGAATTAAGCAGACCGAGTACTTCGAGAGCTAATCCTCCGACCAAACAGACGCAAAATTTTACCACCCTCCCCGCCCCTTCCCTACAAAACCATTTCAATTGAAGCACAGAAAAGCATTTATTATAAACACAACAACAATACAAAGTACAATACAATCACTGTGATTGGGGCGGGAAAAAGTGAGTGGTAAAGTGGCTCGATGTCTTCACTTCCAGTACCGCGCCCGTGTTTGTTTGGCCAGTGTAGGCGGGTGCAGAGAAAACGGTGATGAGTCGTTGGTTGAACATTGGCTCATACCCGGATTGGATGAACTGCAAATGGGGAAACATTAATTTGATTAAAAACGAAGGCCGTTTAAACTCACTTGGTGCGCCCGGATGATGCACGAAATCTTCAGCAGCTGGCAAGTTCTGATAACCACATCTTCGCCGAACAGGACACCTGCGCCTCGTGGATTCGGTAGTTGTCCTTGCGTTTCCATCGGGTCGGACCACATAAGGTCAATGTGCAGACTATCGGTCGGCGGGTGCAGCATCGGGCGTTCCAATTGTTTGAGCTGTTCAATGCTTCGAATTTTGTCGCTGATGCCTCCATGCATGCCTGAAAATTAAAAGGTGGAGAATGAACAAAAAAAGAGTATCTCACATAATATTTTTTGGCCGATTAGCCCGGTCAGCGGCATCCACGCGAAGGCGTCATTGAAGCTGTCGAACAGGGCTTTCGAATGGGCGGGATAGCGTTTCTCCAGTTCCTTTTTAAAGCCGTAACTAAAAAAACGGGGGGAAAATTTAAATATGAATAAGTGTGAGAAAAAAAAACCCACGTTGCGTTGATGTCGCTCGTCTCGTGGTTCCCTCTCAGCAGCACAATCGATGTCGGATATTTGACCTTAAAATGGAAAACGTTTCTTTAGTATTGGCTGAAAAAGCCAAACCACACCTTGTAGCAAAGCAGCAGCATGATGGTCTCCACGGATTGCGCGCCACGGTCCACGTAGTCGCCCAGGAACAGGTATTTCTTCTCAGGCGGGGTCCCGAAGCAGTTGAAGATTCTCATCAAGTCAGGAAATTGGCCGTGGATGTCGCCGCAGACCATAACAGGCGGAAGGATTTCGACCAGCGATGGTTGGCGTTTGAAGGCGTCAGTTGCGGCAGCGCACAGTTGTTGAATTTCTCCGCTGGAAACCTGCAAAAAGGGATGAAATTGACAATGCAAAACTCGCTTTTTCACCTCTTTCGGAAACTCCATTTGTTTCGACCGTACAATTTTTTGTATCAAATTGTCGGGGAATGGTCTCGGAGCTTCTGCCATCGGCTTTGCTGGTGCTGTTGTTGTTGCCTCTTGGACGCACATCGTGTGGAATTTGATTTGGGCCTCCACGAACTCCAGCAGGCTCTTCTTCATGTTCTGCACTTTCTTCTGGTAGTCCAAGACGAGCTCCTTCAGCTGTGTTTGAAGGCGCGTGAACTCGCTCTGTGCTCGTTGCAATTGGGGCTGAATCTGAAAAGGAACGGATTGAAAAATGTGAACTCAGCAGCAACAACAACAACAAAAAACATTCTCACGGCATTTTTTTCCTCGGTTGTTGATGCGCGCCTAAATTTCGCTTTGAAGACGTCCAAATCCAAGCGTTTCGTCTGCAGCAGTGCCAGTTGTTTCTGAAAATGGGAAATTATCAGCAAAAAACAAAAACAAAACAAGCTAACTCACGCGGATAACGCTGATTGTTGTGGTGGTGCCTCCCAGCTTCACGTCGCTTTTGCTGAGCTGTCGTCGCGCCACGCCAAGAGCTGCCACAGTTTGAGCCGTCTTCTGCAGGGCTTCTCCGAAGGGTGTCCGCTCTCCGACCACTTTGGACGCCACCAGCATTGCTGTGCCATGTGCCAATCCGCTGCTCAGTTTTTGCTTGTAGAGCTCCATCTTTTCCATGAGCTTCTCCTGTTGCACTGCGATCCGTTCGGCGTTTGCACAAAGCTTTTCCAGTTCTGCTCCCAACGGGGTCGTCTCCGCGCCCAAAGCCTCCTCCGCTCTCTCAAAAAAAGTTTGTTTACAAAAAATTTACAAAGGAAAAAAAAATTTTACACCTGAAGGGTGCGTTCTGCTATGGATTTAATAATTTCCATAGGACAATAATAGGGAATAGTTAGGCAAAGTGATGATGGATCCAAAAATTCGACCCTTTTTATAAACTTTTCAAGTGTTCAAAGAACGAATTTTTCTTAAAAATTGCTACTTAATTACCAACGAGAAGGGAACAACTACCTATATAATGCAATGTGCAAGTGTGAAAGAGCTCATTCTTTTTACGCATTTGTGTCTTTTTTTCACGGAACGGACTTTTGCGTCTGTGATTTGCAGGCTCAAGCGGAGACGAAGGAGGGGGAGGGGGGCGGGGGCATTGTGATTCCGTTAATCTTTCAGTGTGACCATTTTCCTTCCCTTTAGCAAAATGCTTTTTCATTTCATGATTCTCAACACGCCTTATTTCCTAATACGTTTAATTGCCGGCGACGACTACGACGAAGGCTGCGAACAGCGCAACTGTTGCAACTGTGTGGCGGTAAAAAAGTCGGTCGATTTCCCATGGATGTGAATTGCCTATTTCAGCAAGCAAAAGGCGACCAGAAGTACTTGTTCGAAATCACGGAGAGCGCGTGGCAACCCCACTGCAACGGTAGCAAAGCGTACTTTCGACTAAACAATTCGGCTACTTACACAACTTGTTTTAGCGTGCAAAAAGTCCATT
Organism: Heterodera schachtii; assembly: GCA_023374025.1. Taxonomy (NCBI): domain Eukaryota; kingdom Metazoa; phylum Nematoda; class Chromadorea; order Rhabditida; family Heteroderidae; genus Heterodera; species Heterodera schachtii. The sequence continues at coordinate 858,811 of SIJG01000021.1, forward strand.
TCGGGCAGAATGGCCGCGGAATTGGAGTGTTCCAAGTTCAACTTTCATGGCAAAACGTTCCACGTCGAATGCTCAAAACTCGCGAATGACAAAGTGTGATTGTCAAGATCTCTATTGTGTTATTTCCGTCATAATAATGTTTATGTGCCTCTCTCTCTCTGTGTTTTCTTTAATACCCAAGTGCTAATTATTGGTCCGAAATTCTTCAATTTGTATGCATTTTCGTGCCGACTGCTTAATTTTAATGCTGCGTTTTTGATTTAAATTTTTGGCATTAGTTTCAATTTTTCAAATAGGCTATGTTTGGTCAGTCATTAATTTAGGTAACCGATTCGAAAATTTGGCCAATCTACCGTAGTATAATGGTCCAATTAAAACTCACATTCGTTGCATCCATCAGCATATAAATTTTACAATTTGAAAGTGCGGCCCCAAAAGCACCCAAAAAGCGCTGATTTTGAAGACAATTTTGTGTGGTTCACTAACAGCCAAAACCAATTCACTACAACTCAAAATAAATTTGTGCCAACCAAAGGCATCCAAAACAAAGATCCTTTGCTCCATTTCTCATTTTAAATAAAGAGAGATTTCATGTGTATTCGCCAAAATTAGGAACAAACAAAAAAAAAAATGCAAAAATGTAGCAGAAGGGGGGGGGGGGGGGCTTTCCCTCAACTGATTTCTCTCGTTCCATCGTTTGGAGGGCATATGTTGCCAAAATTTTTTGTATCTAAATCAAACATTTGGCCAACAAAACTGACAGGTTCAACAAATTTATAAAAGAAGAGAGAGAAAAACGAAAATAAAATTTGAAATAGAAAATGAATTTTTGAAATTTTTAAGGAAATTGGGGGGGGGGGGCAGAAATTATGGAAGAATAAGAGGGAGAAAATGACAGAAATTCAACAAATCATTTGGCATTCTAAGCTACATATGACAGAACTTAGTTTTTATACACCAAAAATGTAATCGGCGCGTTCCGTCAAATGGCCAATTTCGCTGGCAAATTCCATCCGAAATTGCTGCAACAAATCCGGACTGTTGCCAATGTTTTCTTCGTATCTGATCAGTTTGGTGATCGAAGCCTGGCCCACCGCGACCCATTCAACGCCCATCCGTTGGAGCAGAAGGCCAATGTTGGACAAATGGCTCACCAAGACGATATTTTCGGCTAAATGCCAAAATCTCCCGAGGAGTAAATGAATAAAAATTCTATTTTATGCCAACAATTGGTTTCACCTTTCTCATTGTTTTGCAAAATGTGGCGGATCGTTTGCAGCATCACAAAGTCACGGTCATTGGCACTTCTCTGCCTTTTGCGACGTTCAATTTCAATTATCACAAGAGCACTTTGCAGGAAATGAGGGATTACGAAAATAATAATGCATTTAAATTACTTTCTGTTAAAAACTGGCCAGTAATTAGGGTCAATTAGCGAAAATTGGTTTTGCGACTGTGCAGCATCTTCGAACCCAACTTTGATGGCGGATTGGCCATAAAACTGAAAAACAAAAAATCATTTAAAGTGAGCCGCCTTGGCATTTGCCATGGTATTCATTCCCAAATCAAGTAGTGGGCTTTGTCTATGGCACCCCAATTTGCCCACCATTTTCCGAGTTCGTCCGCCTGTCGAAGGCCCAGCGGTGACAGAGGCGAGTCCTCCCGCTCCAACTCGTTTTTGTCGTTGCTCCAGCTTTTGTCAATGATGTCCAGCTTTTCCGCATGGCGAACCAAATAAAGCGTTTGCCGCACTAATGGGCGCTTATCTAAGAAAAAGTGCCTTTGCTTAATTGGCTTATTAATCCGATGTTTTTTCGCCCTTTTCACCGATCGTCCAAAATTTGCTGGCCTCTCTTTGATCATTTTCTGTCCATTCCAATTTGACTTTGGCCAACTCATTTTTGATCTTCCTAACGATGTCTAAATGTTCATGGAAGGAATAGCCAATTTCATTTTCGTATTCCTGTGGAAAAAAGTATTGGTAAATTACTGTAATTAAATTTGAACTCATTTTGTTTAAAATTGGTCTCCAATTGGAAAGTGATACTCTCCAAATCCGCTTCATTCGCCTCCATTTTCTTCTCATATCTGCTCATGTCGAACACTTTTCTCTGCTTCTCCAAAATGCGTATTATCTTAGCATTTTTAAAATTTAATTAATTTAATTAATAATTTGAATATGATTTATTTTTAACCTTTCCCAATTGTTTCTGTTCAGTGTTATTGAGAAACATATCAAGAAAATATTGGACAATTGTGATGTTTTGGGCACGAAATATCAGACGAATTGTGTTCAAAAGCTATTCAAAAAAATAAAAACTGAATGGAATGGGGTGGAGACAAAGCTAACCCGGAACTTCTTGTAGTAATTGTGAACATTTGTCTGAATGAAATGAATTAAAAAGCCGATTTAGGCACTCAATTTGGAAATCCGTACACATTTCTTCAATTCGCTTAGTTTGGCATTCCATGCGTTTATTTTGCTGCGAATTTGCCGAAAGAAACGATTTGGCAGCGAAAAGTGTTTCTGAGCGTCGCCGAAGCATTGCCTCTGCTCGCCCATCCAGTCGAGCAGCTTCTGCTCATCCCTTTTGATCACTCCTCGCGAATGGTCATCGGAACAGTGCACAAATCGAAGTCCATCCAACACCGACAATTGCCTTTTGGTGGACAAATTTGTGCCATTTTCAGAATGCCAAAAAAGGACTATCAATAGCCCATATATCCCTTGGTCTCGGACAGATGCCATTCATTGTTCCAGCCTATCCCTTCCCCAAATGCCGTCAATCCTTCAAATTCTAATCTGTGCTCTCGGGAAAATGCTTTGGCATATGTGCATTAATGAGAGCACAAGAAGCAGTTAAATAAACAAATTTTATGTTAATCAGTGCCATTGGCAGACGGCAAATGATCATTTGTGATTATTTGATTAGTGCACTTACCAGGAAGGCCTTTCTGAGTCGGAGTTTACCCCAAATATTAGAGGAGGCAAAAACGACAGAAAAGGGACAAAAAAAGGCAGAAAAAGGCGCAGCAAATGATAAAGCATAGCAAAAAAAAAGAAAGGAAAATTATTAAAAAGCAAAATGTGAAAATGATTGAAAATGGAAATATTTAATTAGAAAAGTCAAATGAATTGGGGAGGGATTTGGTGGGTGGACAGCCAAAGCCACGCGAATTGGAAAAGCATCATTAACATTGAAGGCATTGATTTTATGTGCATGACAAAATATTGGAAATTCATTTTGTACAATTTAGAAAAATAAGAAAAAAGCTTTTTACGAATTTACATAAAATCAAAGAAGCAAATTTGTAAATTAAATTTAAAATCATAGAAGAAAAAAGGAAATTTTGCAAATTGGAGTCAAATCATTTGGTAACATTTTTTTTTTGTTGAGGGCACCGAAAAATGGACAATGAAAAATTTGACATCATGAAGATTGGCACCCGGAAAATGCGTCAGTGGAAAATGCGTCTGATACAAAATGTTAAGTTCATGGGGGTTTCGAGGATGCTGATCATGAATCCGGCACACGGAAGATTAGACAAATGTTTTGTTAAAAAACATAATAATTAAATAAAAATTATTTGCCTAGAGATATTGAGTGGATTATTATTTATTTAATATTCTGTCATTGGGCAACTAAGCAATTATTGTAAGTATTAATACCCATGCTGTCATAATCTTCATTTTGCTGCTAAAAAACCCTCATTTGGGGTCATTAAGTCTCATTAAAAAATTTCAAAAAAGAAGCAACAGTGGCATATTATTGTGTCAAAATGATAAATTATGAGAATTTTTTTAGACTTAATTTGAAATTTCAAGAAAGCGTCACATCTCTTCTGACTATGAATATTACAATACATTTTATTCAAAAAGATGGTCTCGAAATTTGCGAACAACTTTTTGTGCTTAATCATAAAAAAAAATTAATAATTAATTAAATTCCGTCCATTCATTTTTTATTTAAAAGATATTTATTTACTCGCAACCTTTTGTTAATTGATTTTTCTTATCAGCCCAACCATCATTATTCATTCACAGTGTTTTCCCATCCATTCTCATTCCTTTCGCATATTTTGTCAAAGCAAATCCAAACCAAAACAAAAAATTACATTCCGACGACCAATAAATGTTGAATTATTATTCAAATAATTAAAACATTTTAAATATTTTAATTATAGAATTTAAATAAAACATTTATATTTGCATTTTTATTTGTTAAAATGGCGGACAACCAAAAGCAGCAACGTTTCCAAGGGAAAGTTGTCATCATAACTGGTACAAATAAATGTTATTTCAAATTAATTAATATAATAATAAATAAAAATTTATCTGTGTAAGAAAAATCTCATTAGCACTGATATTAATTGCCAAATGCAAAAGCATTGATTGATTCTTTGTGAAGGGTCCAGTGCGGGCATTGGCCAAGCGGCGGCCATTGAATTTGCGAAGGATGGCGCCGCCGTCGTTATTCACGGGAGAGATGGCCAACGAATAAATGTAAAAAATAAAAATGAATTTAAAATATTCAATTAAACAAATAAACAAATTTTATATAATTCTTAATTCTTACTCAATTTGAAAGATGAGGAAAATGGGAATTGATATCAAACTTCGAACCTTTTTTAGGAGACTGAACAAAAAATTTTGGCTTTGGAAGTGCCGGCCGATCGAATTTTGAAAGTGCAAGGGCCAATTGAAGAGGAAAAAACGGCACAGAAATTGGTGGAGGAAACACTGAACAAATTTGGACGAATCGATGTGCTGGTAAAGTATTTAAAAGTAGAGGAGAAAATGGTCATTCTGTACAAATTCAATCACCAATAAATTTTAAAAATTGAAATCGCCTTTTTGTTCGAATTCGGTTCCGGGATTCGGAATTAGTCAAAAAGAATGTTTGTGATAGGCGACCCCGAAAACTCCCTATAATTATGTTTTTACAACTTCTTAATGTAAATTTTTGTGCCAAAAAAGGGGGGTGGGGTCCATTAAAAAAACATTGTATTTAATATACACAATAATGCAATATTTAATTGTTTCACTGCTGTTTCGGATAAACAATGCCGGCTGCACCTCTAAGCCGGGCAATGATGACCCAATGGACATCGTCAATTTGGACCACATTTATAACGTAAACATGCGCAGGTCCAACATTAATTTAATTCAGAAATTTCAAAATAATAAATTTAAAAAATTAATTTGAATGACCGCTTTTACGAAACCTTTCATGCAAATTAAATAAGTGTTATACAATATAAAATTGCCTAATCACTTTAGCATTGTCGTCTTGACAAACCTTGCCATGCCGCACTTGGAGAAAAGCCGTGGCAATGTGTTGAATATCAGGCACTGACAAATAAGAGAAAAGTTCGAGTTTTTAAAGCCCACATATATTCATTGGCAGCTCATGCGCATCCCATCGTTATATGTCGGCACGGGTCCGTCCCTATTACGGGGTGATGAAGGCGGCACTCGACCATTGGACACGCATAATGGCACTCATTTGCGGGGAGAAGAGCGGCGTCCGCGTCAACTCGATTAAGTGAGAGGGAGAGAGACTCCGTTAAACACAATTTACCATTTAAATTAGCATTTAAAATAATTAATTTTAGCCCTGGTCCCATTGCCGACACTCTGATCACTGAACGCGGTGACAAGCGTGGACCCGTCGAACAACAGTACGGGAACAGTGCCGTGCTGAAGAGGCTGGGGTTACCGTCGGAGGTTGTGCCGGCCATGAAATTAGTGTGCAGCGACGACGGCTCATTCATCACCGGCGTTTGCCTTCTGATCGACGGCGGCGTGGCATTATGCAATTAAACGAAAAGGCATCGACAAAGAAGAAAAAATGATTTGATTTATAATTTTATTGAAATTATGAATTTTAGGGTCATTAGGCACATTCAAATATGGATAAATCACAGATGACATTCAATTTTGAGATTTTTTGTTTAAAATAAAAATTAGAATAAATTTAAATTTTGGTGTAAACAATAAAATTAATTAGCAATATAAAATCTATATTTAACTCTATGTTTTTTTCCAATAATTTTATTATTAAATGGAAAAATAACGAAAAATAATAATTGAATATTTAGAATATGTAAACATTTCAGCGTTCATTAAGTCGTTCTCTAATAGTCAAAAAGGAAAAAAAGCTCAGCAGAAGCAGCTTATGAAAAATGGGAGGCCTGCTGGAATCAATTTTTTAATTATAGAAAATGTCTGATCAAAAAATCATTGTAAACTCAGAAAATGTGGCGTAAAATATCTTTTGAAGTGAAAAGTACGGTATTTTTCGGTTTTAGATTTTGTATTTCATTATTTATTAAATTCGGTTTATGAGTATAAATTCAATTTTGGAATTAATTTTCTGCTCGCGTTGAGCTCATTGAGTGGCCTGTGAGAGCCGTGTTTTTTTCGGACGGTTCTCGGCCAATCCCTCGACAACGATACTGCAGGCGGCGCTTCTTCTTTTGCCGTCATGTCAAGGAACAATGAGAAACGCAGAAGTTAGCTAGTCGTGAATTAAGCCCCGATGAAGAAAATGCCGAAGAATGGTGAGATTTAGTTTCTGATGAAGAAAATGCCAATGAAAACGGGAAAGGTAGTGCTTAAATTTGCTTTTTGTGATTCTCATCAAAAAAGGAAAAAAATTGCTTAAATTTTTATGTATATTTTTTTTTTGCTTATTATTTCATGCTTAGTTTAGCAAAATAAATAAGGCGCGCGTAACACTAATGAGGGGGCATAATGCAGCAATTTCAGATAAAATTTCGTCAATTGGATAAGCTCCTTAGCATTTGGAATCTGATTTTTTAAAATTTTGGGTGCGGCCTCGTAACAGGAAAATACCAAATATTTTTATTAAAATATTTATTTAGCCAAAATTTTTAAGAATTTATAATATTTGTAATCATAATGATCACTTGAGTAGGTAATAGGGTCGAGGAGCCTTTTTATTTGGATATATTGTGATTTAAAGTTATATTATATCACTATCTAATAAAAATTTTACAAATTCATATAAATTTGTAGCCCATAAAAATAAAGGATTTGGATAGTTAAAGTGAAAAAAATATTTTAAGTCTCATTGTGAATATTTATTTGAAATTCATAAATAAAATGAAGCCCCCATTTTGTACGCGAATAATACGGCATGGAAAAACGATTGCACAACCCCAAGGGCAGCTGATTTGTGAGTTCGTGGCCACGGCCATTCCGCCTTAATGGCTGTGATTGAAGTTTGATTAAATATTCAAATAAAATTAATTAAAATATATTTTGTTTTTTATTATTAAATAATGATGTGGCTATTGATTAAAAATATTATGAAATTTTGGTTAACAAATTTAATTCATTTCCTATTGGAGATCAATAAAAGGAAGCAAAAAAGGTTATTTTTCATATGTATTTTTATTTTTTCATAAGATGGTAAACAACGGAAGTTTCATTAGTCTGATGCAACGCCAAAAATTTCCATTACCTTACAAATTTCAGTATAAATTTGAGGAGCAAATTTGAAAATATTCATTAAAGGTTTAATAATAAATTTTATTGAATTTTATCCTTTGAAATAAAAATGAATTTTCCTTTATTTATTATTATTATTTTTATTTTTACCTTCACAAAAAGTGCTAAAAGTGATGAAAATGGTAAAAACAATGCATTAAATTAAAAACAATTATTATTTTTATTAAATTATATTTAGTTTTCATATTATAATTTGCAAATTAAAAAAAAAACAATTAAGGCAACGCAATACAAAATTATGTGGAAGACGCATTTAAAAACACAGGCGAAGTTTATAAGTTAGCTAATTATGCAATTGATTGGGCTTTTAACAACGCAATGATTCTTAGTTATAAATTAACACAGTAAGTAATTTAAAAAATAAAAATAATTTCAAAATATTTTTCTTCGTTCGGTTTCTGAATTTGTAATTTTGCTTCATTTAGTAATCACATTGCTCAATTTGCCCCCGTTTCGCTTCTTCCGTCTCCCTTTCCAAGAGAAGCGTTTGAGAAAGCAATTGCTGTTCAGGAGGTCAACGAATAAAAATGCATAACAACCGTCAATTTTATAATAATATTTAATTTAATTAGATTAATTAATTAATTAATTTTCTTTCCAGGCCATGCAATTGCTTTACTTCCGTGTCGGCTGCGATTTCGACTTTTTGTTCGAAGCGTACAAAGACGTGGTGAAAACAGACAAACAAATAAAACAGATGGTGGACATTTTGCGAGAAGTGCAAAAGCAGGGCATAAAACAGCCGCAGACATTGCTAATAATGAGATCGGCAAGCAAATTAATTATTGTTGATTAATTAATTATAGCTAATTTGGGATGAAAATGGCCAATTAAATATAATAGCAATTTCATTTTTTGTTTTTGTATAGGATTATATGCTGAACAAAGTGGGGAGCAACACAGAGAATGGAACTGATCATTACGAGATTAAACAGGCAAAAAATATTGAGTAAAAATTAAATAAAAATTAAATTTGAAATTTATTTTCAGATCGAAGCGAACACCGGCGCCATCGGCGGATTGGGAAATGATCGGCGGACAAGCGAATTGCACCAGAGACTGTTAAAACGCATTGGCATGGACCCGACAAATGCACCACAAAATGAGGGCGACGCACATCTGATCAACTCACTGTTTATGGCATGGTAAAGGGAGCGAAACAGCTGAAAAATGCTCGGAAAGGATTTAAAAATTATTATTTCTAATGGCACATTTTCAGGAAATTGTATAAATCGGGAAATTTTTTGAAATTTAAGGAAGGCTTTTGACAATTCCGACGCTCTTTTGGTCATTTTGTCACATGTCAAATTCTCCTACAAATACGAACTGCGCAAAATTGAAGATGAATTGGACCGATTGTCTGAAGGACAATTGCGCGTTGCTTACGTTTCGCTGAATGACGGATATTATGAGTAAAAGCATTTAAATATTAGTAAATTAATATTTTCAAAGGCATTTTTTAAACTTAATTAAGATAATTCGAGCGCTTTTTATTCAAAAGTAATTTTTAGTTTTAAATTGGCCGCTGATTCTTCGCTTTTGTTAAATGGCAAAGTTGTTGGCGTTGTGTATTCCTTGATTTCCGCACTTGGCTATAAAGCAAATGAAGAAGCAATGGAAGCACGGAAAATGATTGAATTGTCGACAGCAATTGTAAAAATAAATAAATAAATAAATAAATTAAAATAAAAATGGAAAAACTCAGTGAATTTTTATAGTCTAACTGACAACAACAAACTTAATCTAAACAATGTCATTTGAAAGTGCTCAATTTGCTTTAATTTTTAGAAGGCGCCGTCGTTGGCAATTGCAATTAGCAGTTCGAAGAAAATCCAACAGGTGGCAGCAATAAAAACCTATTAAAATAACAATTAATTTATTGCTCAGCTTCTCGCCTCGCCTGGCGGTGTTGAGAGATTTTTCCCCGACCCCGCAGAAGCGGACAAAGTGAAGGCAATCCGCGAAATTTTCACCGGCTTGTGGGGCCTCGAAGGGCATGACGAGGAAACCGAACGGATCATTGCGGTAGGGATGAACGGCAATAACAATAATTAATTAATAATTGTTTAGGATGCCATCGAAAATCCGTCAAATTACGTGTTGAAGCCAAACGGCGAATGTGGCGGAAATAATTACTACGACGACCAATTGGTTGAAAAACTGCGCACAATGACCAACAATCAGGAAGAACGTGCTGCTCACATTTTGATGCAAAAGTTACACCCAATGATCACAAAGGTGAGAGACAAAACGGTGGTGTACTGTAAGAGTGAATCGTTGAAAATCTAATACGGTACCGGAAAACTGAAGTACAATTGCTATTCTTTTTTAATGTTTTGTTGAATTTAGAACTATTTTCTTCGTCCAACCATTTTGCCACGGTTGGGCGTCGTTGTCAGCGAATTGGGCGTGTACGGTACTCTGATGGGAAATATGCCCGACCGTACCGTATCGTACAATGCGCAGAGTGGGCATTTGCTGCGTACAAAATTGGCCGGGGTAAGTGCAAATGGCAAATTCGTCAATAAAAAATCCATTTTTATTTTTATTTATTTTCTGAATTTGCCACATTTTTCCCCGCAGGCCAACGAGGGTGGCATCAGTGTTGGCACCGCCGTGGGCGACTCTCCCTACCTTTTTTAGGCCGATGGACTCCGAATTGATAAAGTTGTATTCCCTTCGTTTTAGTCATTATTTCTTTTTCTTTCGATTCTTGTTCGATTTATACAACAATTCCTATTCATTTATTTTGAAAACTTAGAATAAAATGTATATAATTTAAAAACAAATCGCATCTTCCAAAAATGATTAACTTTTAATCAGATTGATTGATTGATTGGTTGGTTGATTGCTCTCTAATTGCTTTCCTCTTCTGTTTTGGCCAGCGTTTGCGTTGTGATAGTGCCAAGGCATCGTAATGAGTGAAAATAGCATTACATTGAGAAGTGATAAATAAATGATTTAAGAATTATCTGGCAAAACGACCAACAGCTGAGAATTTGATTTGGGTTCAGAGGAATAACGAAACATTTGAAATGATAAATGACTCGGAATTGACCCTTTTTACATTATCAAATTACCTTTCTTCAAAAAATAATTGCTAGACAATTAGACGAACTAAAAGGAAGTCATTAGCCAAAATGATTAAATGATAAAACTATTAGAATAGATTTTGTCTTATGAAAGATGGGGTTTTCGTGGTCAGCTCCTTGGAAAATGCAAAGAAAATTAAATTAGGGGCCAACATTCTCATGATTGCCCAAAAAAACAAAACATTTTGCACTGTGTCGCCTGTGGAATAATTTGAGCGCATAATCGCCCCACGCATTTCCCATGGAAATGAATGAATTTACAAATTGTTTTATTTATTCCAGTCGTACTTAAATGAGAATAGCTATAGGCTTTTCCTTTTCCGACTAAATAATGGAAGCATAAAATCTTTTTTATAAATTAATTTTTCGCTGCTTTTCCCAATTAAAATGGGCCCAAATCGTTTGCGTTTTTTGCTGCTGATTTGTTGGACGAGTGTCATTCTGATGTTCATCAAATTCAACAACGACAGCAAAAACAACAACCAAGTCAAAATTGCATTTGAGCAGCAGAAATTGTCAAAGAAAATTGGGAGAGAAAGTGTTTTTTTTGACCAAATCGGAGAAGCGAAAGAAAGCAAAAGCAAAAACAAAAGACAGAAGCAACAAAAGGTAATCAACAATTAGCAAAAATAAGTAAAAAAAAAAAGAGAGAGAATTGGAATTATTACAGAAATATTTATTTCGAAATTAATGAATGGCAACAAATTAAAAACGACGCGGCTCCCATAAAATAATGACTTTTAGCACTTCGAAATTCGCTTTGAAAATATTCGATTGAAATTTCGGATGGAATTTGCAAATGCGTGCCCACCAAAGCCCACGCTTCTCATTTTGTCCATGTCGCGCAGAGACAGTTTTGAGAAGCGGAGCAGCATAAGAAGAACGTGGATGAACGACGCGGTTCGATGGAAAATTAAAAATATTTTAATAATTAATTTATTTTAATAATTTAAGTTGTCTGGCGAAGTGATTCGATTTCTTATTGCCGACCCATCGCCCGGAGATGGTAAGGGTAAATAATTCAATCTTTAAGATTTTAACCTTGGACTGAATTTGAACTTATTTCAATTTTTCCGCCGACCCTAAAGATCCCTCTCGTTTTTGATCATTTATTAATTTGAAATATTATTGTCAATTAGTTTAACGTTTTCATTTCTATTTAATAGGATTAAATGGGGCCCGGATTTTAAAGGTTGAGCCGGAAGAAGCGGGCACCGGGATTAGGAATTTTCTGCAAAATCGGTGCCGGGATTGACCGGATTGACTTGGGGCGAATAGTCCCGTTTTGACAGGAGAAGCGGAAAATGTCCAGCAAAAATTGGAAGAGGAGCAGAAAAGGCACGGCGATTTGGTGTTTTTGCACGGCTTCGTCGACACTTACACGAACATTCACTTTAAAGTGAAATTTAATTGAATTTTGGAGAAAGAATAAATTGGGAATTGAGACCAAAAATGTAATAAAAAATTAATGCAATTAATTGTCAATGGAAGAAACCAACCCTCAAAAAGAGATTAATTTATTTATTTAAATGAAAATGATATTTAAATGGGCTTTACCCCCCCCCCCCCATTTGCTCCTTCTCATTTGTCAGTGGTACGGTGGCCTCCAATGGCAACAGTCGTTTTGTGCCGGTGCCGAATGGGTGATGAAAGCGGACGACGATTCCATCGTCCACCTTCGCCGTTTGGCCTATTGGACGGAGAAGAAATTCAACCAAATTGCCCAACAAAATCCGCTCGTTTATTTCGGCTACGTTTATTATTTGAAGGATCCGATTAGAGACCCGAACCAAAAATGGTAATTGAATAATTACAAAATTTAGTTTTAATGTTGGCAATATTTTATGATTTTTTGTATCACTTGGCAAAATTTTTGTTTATTCTACTAAATTTTTAACCATTCAAAAGGTCAATTTCTGAATTTAATTCCAATTAGAAGATTGAAAGTTGCTTTCTCTTTTTCACATTTTACCCCTTTTTAGGCACGTCCCTAAGGCCATGTATCCCGAGGATAATTACCCGAATTTTATGCAAGGCACCGTTTATTTGACAACTCCGGCCACAGTCGCCGCCATTCTGTCCCACAGCCACGAAATTGTTGGCTTTTACTTGGACGACGTGGTGTTCACCGGCATTTTGGCAAAATTGGCCAATGTGACATTGTCGGACCAGAAATGGCATTTTATTTTTGGCACTTCAGTAAGTATTTATAAAAATAAGAAGGATTGGGGACCTTTTTTCTCAGTCACCTAATTCAAATGTATTGTAATTCAAATTTAAGTTCAACGAAGAAAATAGCGGGTGCATTGACGGAATGCCAAGTGCCTTTTCCATGTGGGGAGCGAATAATCTGGCCGATTATGAGAATTTGTATGGCAAATTGAAGGCTTTAAAATGCAAATAAATAAAATGCCAAATTAATTTCGTTTGACAAATTTAATTTTCGTTCAAAAATCTGACAAATAAATGAAAATTGAAAGCATTTTTTAAAATGTTCTTTTAAAAAATTAAATTTTTGAATCAAAAATGCGTTTATATTTAAGCTTTATTGTCAATTTTGGTTAATTAATTGACAATAATCAAAAAACTTAAACAAAATTATGGTAACATACTTTTTAATATTAAAATCAACGTTAAAAATGATTAGAAATTGGTTTCAATGGGTGGCATCAATAAAAAATATTTAAAAGAAAATTTAATTTATTTTTGTTTTTAATGAATCCATTGTTTGTAAAAATATTTAATCAACAAATTTAAAAACTAATTAATTCTTGTGGACCAATAGGTTTTCGACAAATCTTGTTGCCCATATTATAACATTGATTTCCCATTTTTCCATTTATTTATTTCTAAATATTATATGTAATATTTTCCTGTTTTTACGATTTATTTCCGTATTTTGCGGAATTAAACATTAAAGACTAAAAAAGCTTCTTCAATTTGCACAGGCTTTGCTTTGCTTTGCTTTGCTTTTCCTTTTCCAACCTGTCCTTCTTCTCTAAATGTTGTTTTTATTGTTGAAAATTGGAGAGAACATTTCATTCATAAAAATAACATAACATAACATAAAATGACAGCGCAAAATGCAATAAATTTGCTGTTTCACTCATTGGACAATTTATGCCCTTTTTGCTTTAGCATTATTTGTATAAGTACAAAGTGTGTAAACAACAAAATAAAAATGTTTCCTTCAGATTTTTTTGGATTTATTTTTTAATTCGAAAAAGTTTCTTTTTATTTGGATTAATCACATATTTTATCTATCATAATGATCATTCATTGCCAAAATCTTTTGGGAAAAGCGGCGGGAGGGGGGCGGGGAAAGGTCAACAAAAGTACAAAAGAATCAAAGCAACAAAAATATTGAAAAGCAAAGGCAAAAGAAAAGACCGACAAAGAAAAAAGATGCAAAGGATGCTAACAAAAGTAAGGACAAAGCAATGGGACGGAGATAAACTGGGAAAAAGTGATCAGATAAAAGGGAAATAAATGGACACACAAATCGGCGGGGAAAGGGACAAAAAAAGTGCAAAGTGCCGAAGGGTCAGTCACCAGAAATGCCATCTGCCATAAGCCCATAAAGGCTGTTCAACACACACCGAAGCTTATTTAAACGGGGCATTTTCCTTTCATTCTTCACAGCTCTCAGAGTAATCCCTTTCCACCCCAAAATTTGGCACTTTTCCTCTCCATAAAATTTTTTTATCTTAAAAAGTGTTTATTCCTTATTTCCACAATTCCGGATTTTTTTTTAAATTTATATTTCATTAAAAAACTAAAGACCCATTCTCTAAATTTATTTTCGGCAATTTTAATTGAATAAAATCATTTGGCATAATTTAGCAGACATTTTCCTAATCTTTCTGTTTTACATCCGAAACAAATTGAGCGATGGTTGAGCAAAAAAGTGTTGGTTCTGGCCAAGAGGAGCAATATGTGCCACCGACGGATTTGGCAGGGGGTAAATAAACAAATATTCGTTGTTTAACCAAATAATCCCAATTTTTTTTAAATTTAAGCCGAAAATTGGAACGTTTTGCTGGAGAAATACGTGCCGTCGAATGAGTTGGAAGGCGGTACAGAGACAATTTAATAATTAATTTATAAATATTTTCAATATTTTTAATTAATTTTTCGTTTAAATAAAATCAAATTAACGTAAAACACTTAACTTAATCTTTCAGCGGACAAATGGATTAACAATGACCAGCAGACGGACGAGGGATATTATGCGCCCTTTGGCGATTTGTTCGACGACGATTTTGAGGCTTGTGAGTTGATTTCTGACTGATTTATTTTATTTAAATGCTTATTAATTAAGAATAATTATTCTTTCAAAATACAATTAAATAATATTAGAATTTGATTAATTTCTAATTTTGTGCGCAAATTAAGTCGAAAAATGGATCAATTTGAGCGCAGAAAACAATGGATGGCCAATTGAGGAAGAAGAGGAGACGGAAGAGGAGGAGAAAGGTGAGCACTTTTGAAGACTTCCGGGTTTAATTTCTCTAAAATTTGTACTCCAAAAACTTTAAAATTTAGGCCATTAAACATTTTTCGACCTTTTTAACAGCAATTATTATAAATTTCCTTTGTAATTTTCAAAAAATTTTTTCTTCGCATGCCTTTTAACACTTTTTTTCCTTCATTTTCAGTTGACACGGTGAAATGGGCTGAATTGGAGGCGAATAACAACGGATGGTCGCCGACTACTGACAATGAGCAGCCGACGGCGCCGGAGGAGGCGACTTCCGATTATTCGGAGGATGGTGAGGGAGGGCATTTCGAATAATTAAACAAAATTCAGTTCATTAATTATGAATAATTTGCAGAAAAGCTGGGCAAAAAGGCGGCTGCTGCGGTGGACAGTGAGGGGCAAATGAACGGCGGCCAATCGGACGATTTGAACAACGACGGTAATACGTTTTCTGCTGCAATATTTTTAATCAAAAATAGCTGGGAGATTACCCAGCAAGAAAATTTTTTTATAATAAAATGCGTAAACTTTAGTTTTGCAAATTTTAAACTTTGGCATATTTTAATTTTAAACAAAACATTTTCCAGGCGAATCAAATGGCGATTGATCAAATGAGCGAATGCTGAAGAGATGCATTAATAAGTGAACAGCGGAACGAAAGGACACTGATAATCCAGCAAAATTTCTTCCTTTAATGATATCACAAATTTTAATTAACATTTAAACTCATTAAATTAACCATTTTATGCCCAATAATAAATATCATAATTTTTTAGTTTGTCATTTTATAGAAGAGAGTAATTAATTGAGGAGTTAAAATCGAAGAAGGACAACATTATGGTCTCTAACAGATCTAGAGTTTTGGAGAAAGGAATTTCAGTCTCGGAAATTGGACCAATCGCTTCAAATGCGGTATAAAATCCCTATCGGTGGGGCATAAATTTGAAAGCATCCGTTGGATTACCATTAACTAAACTTTGCCGACAATCTCATGAGCTTTTCTTATCACTTCCTTCTCCACTTAGAATAATTTCCTTTTCTCATTTTATTACTTAATTACCCAAATTAGTCAATCCTCTGCAGAAATGTACATAAGTGATGCCATCCAATTCCCAGCACGAAAAGTTTGTAATTGATAAGCGCCGGAGGGATGCAATTAAGGTTTATTTTTGCGTGGGATAATTAATTAATTCATTGATAAATTATGGAAGGGTCAAATTTTAGCCAAATAGGCAATGTCAAAGGCACAAGCAGAATAAGTTTAGCAAAAGATAAGCTCATGGGATCGTCGGGCAAAGTTTGTTTAATGATAATGATGGTAATGCGTCGGAGGGTCAAATGCCGTTAAAGGCGTCCCCCGGCGGAGGAATATTTAAGCGCATTCACAGACCAATGCCATTCATTAGCATTTTTTTTTGCTGCTGATCACAATTAATGTTTCCTACTCATTTACCCCTTAATCTTTTATCTCACTCTCTCACTGTTCCGCTTTTTCTTTTTCTCTTAATTAAAATTCTCCCACTGTTCCACCTTTTCTTTCTCGCTCATTTTCTCTGCAATTTACACACTTTGCCTCTTTCGGTCGGTCAATTGGAAAATCTCTAAATTAATTAATTTTTCGTTTTCAAATTAATAAAATTTTTATAAAAGATGCCTTTTGATTTGGAATTTCTTTTTTTTTGTCCGCTTTCTGCTGCTGCATTTTTTGACTCCTTTTTCTTTTTCTCCCATTTTCTTCGTTCTTTTTATCAGTTTTTTCTCTTGACAAAAAGGCAAATTTTTGGCCATTTAAAAAATGCAAATTGTATAAAAATTCAATCATTTTCAGGCATTTTTTGTTTAAATCTTTTCGCTAAAATGGTTATTCAAACTGAAGACTGGCAACAGCAGCAGCTCACAGATGGTCAGCAGCTGTGGGAGGAAAATGCGCCCTCATTGTCAGAGGAATTGGAAGGAGGTGAATTTAATTGTTTAAATTTTATTTAAATAAAAATTTTAAAATTAATCAATTTATTTTTAATAGATTATTCATTTAAGCTGATCATCCGGTTACGGAAAAGCTGAAGCAGCAAACAGTTGCTCCATCTGCCAATTTCGACGGCGGTATTTTAACAAAAAAAAAAGCATTAAAAATTTAAAGATAATTAAAAAATACATAAAAATCAAAATTTATTATCAGCAAAAAATAATAATTGACAATGATCGTAAAATTAACAATGCATATTAAATTTTTAAGCCGAAATCTGCTGGATCTCTTGGCTTGGCTATGAGCCACCCAGCAATTTGGAAGGGGGTAAGTGATTTTAAGAGCATTTCTGAGATATTTTTATAACAAATTAAGCTGACAAATGGGACAATTGGCACGCTTTAAACAACGGATGGCCAACGGAGACGGACGAACAAAAGGAAACGGTAAAATTGGGATTTTTTGAATTTTTATCATTTTTTTGAATTTTCGTTCGTCAATTAAATTCAGAGTCTAAGCAAATGGGTGCTCGAATTGTTCCAAGGAATGCGCAATTTTTTGTCTGACAAAGTGGCGAAAAAGTTTACAGAACGCTGAACGGAATTTCGATTGGATCATCAGCAGAAAAGGGACGAAATAACAGATTTATCACAGAAGAATTATTTTTAATTTTAAACATTGATCGTTTTTATTTTTATTATTTTGGTAATCATTTCGCTGTTAAATTAAGTTAATCATCGAATAAATTTCATTTAAAATGCCCTGATACGTTCGTTGTATAAACCTTTTAATTTGTTAAATATTTTTAAAAATTTTGGTTAGACTGTGAATCAATGATTTTTGAATGCAAATGATTTTTAACGGTGCCAAAAAACTAGAGTGCGCCGGGACCGGGAATTTTGGGCTTAACCGGGACCGGGACCTTTTTGGGTTGAAAAACCGGGAATTTTTGGCTGGGAAAACCGGGAAAAAACCGGGACTAGTCCCGGTCCCGGTCAAAACCGGGACCTTGGTACTCAGTTGTACTCAGTTGTCCGTGTCCAGGTCCCGGTCCCGGCGCACTCTACAAAAAACCATTCATAAAAAATAAAGACTAATTTAAAGAATAAAAAAATTAATGCATTTTATTACATTGTAAGAAATAAATCCAAAAATAAAATTCATTTTTATCAAATTATTTCACTTTATGCATTATTTTTTATGCTTAATTGAATGCATAAAAAGGTTCCAATTCCATTATCCCCATAATTATTCTTATAAAAACAAATTACACATACCAAAATAATTGGCAAATAAAATGAATAATTTAAACAAAGATAATTTTTGAATAACATTTAAGCAAACAAAATCCAAATCTTAATTATTCCATTTTCCAAATATTTTTATAATATTTACAATTTTTAAAATTTGCCTTTTTATTTAAATGAGATTTACTTTGTTAATTGTTGTCTCTTTCGCTTCTCCCTTTCTTGTCAATGCTTCTTGTGGTCCTGGCTGGGCACAAAACAACCAAAAGTGCTACAAAATTTTCACGTCGGAAATGAATTTTATCTCTGTAATATCTTTTAAATAAATATAAATTTTTAAGTTTATTAATTATTAATTAAAAATGCCATTAAATCAGGCACAAAAGATTTGTGCCGCGATGGGAGGCCAAATTGTGTCCATTCATTCGGAGGAGGAGAACACTTTGGTGGCACGGCTGATCGACGAGGATTACATGCTGTGCAACGGGGTCAATGAGCCGTTGGCGGAAGCGCCGAAAATGGACGCAATGCGAGTGGAAAATTACAATATTAATGGGGATTAATTTGGATTGTATCAAAAACCACACAATTTAGTGCTAAGAATCCGCTGTTTTGCACCCCAAAAAGCCAGTGGCTTTATCTCAGTTTCATCATCGGCGTTCATCGAAAACGCAATGGCCGTGGAGGCTTTGTCAGGTGACAGCCTCTCAACTATATTTCGATAATATTTATTTATTTATTTATTTTCTTTTTCATTTTAACTCATTTGTTAGCATTTTTCTGCTCTTTCGCCTTTTTTTTCGTCCCAAATTTCTTCCTTAAATATATTTTTGTATTTGATTTCACTTAAGAAATGCTGCTCAATTCACCTTATTTTTTTGCACAAATGAATTATTTATCTAGGGATCCTATTTTAAAGCATTTATTTATTTTTTATTTAAAAAAACATTTTTTTTTTTTTTGTAATTTTGCACAGCTAAAAAAATATAGACATTTTTGTTATGTGATAATTGACATTTAAAACTTAATAAAAATGCATTGAAAAAGAACAAGACACCCCTAACAAATAAGGATCAACCCCTTAAAAACGCAAGATTTTTTCGAAAAATTATTCCCTAAAATTTTCTTTTTTCTTGACCAAAATTTATTGATGCTTAATTAAAGTACTTAATTATCTCTTTTTAATTCTTAAAAGTCCGTTCTTCGTTATTCAATTAAGCACGCTGGAGGATGGGAGCCAAGCGACGTTTGGCAATGTGGCAGAGCATCGAGGCAAAGATTCAAAAGCGGACTACC
This sequence comes from Heterodera schachtii, assembly GCA_023374025.1. NCBI lineage: Eukaryota > Metazoa > Nematoda > Chromadorea > Rhabditida > Heteroderidae > Heterodera > Heterodera schachtii. The sequence continues at coordinate 878,429 of SIJG01000021.1, forward strand.
CGTGGTCGGCACAGGAGCCGTCGGGCACTTTGAATTGGAATTACAGTAAAACAACTCTAATTACTAGGCCAGCAGGAATTTTTAATTTCCAAAAACACAAAATAAATTTATCAAATGTGTTTTGGCTAAAAAATACAAAATATGGCGTAATATTAGCGGTGAAAAGTCCAAAATAGTGATTCGGTTCTTTACATATTTATATACATATTTTGCGTATAATTTGCAACCCCCCAATTAAAATATTCGCAGATGATGAGCCCGCGGAAGAGTGTGTCCAAATGTGGCATCCGTGCGGCTGGTGGAATGACATTCAGTGTGACCGTGCCAACCTCGCCGGCGTTGTATGCCAAAAGAATGCCGTTTAATATCGCTAAAATAATTACACAAATTTTTGTTCGGCTGAAATTTTTGAGTTTAAATTGAATTCGCCAGCAGAAAGTGCCGAGCAAATGAATGAATGAAAGACTTTGGTTTATCATTCCCAAAAATTTGAATAAAATGATCCTTAATTTGACCAAATGTATCAGGGAAATTACTCTTCTCGCATTTGTGCGCGACACGCGAGAATTTTATGCACTGACGAAAAGAGGGGTCAGAGTGCAAATTTCGCGGGATATTTTTATTTTTGATTTTTTGCGGAATTCAAAATTCCGGTCTCAAAAATTCTGAACCAATCAATTGTTTGTTTGTAAAAAATAATTACTTAAAACAATTCCAAAAATTTGGAGTATTAAAGTAAAAAAAATCTAGCGCATTCTCGCATTTTATTTTTGCTTTCGCAACGACCTATTTAAAAACGAGATTTTCTCATACCAATTGAGCTTTATTCTAATTCAATAATGTATGAAAATACAAAACATTTTTAAAAACTAGTCAAACTAATTTGACAGCCAAATAATCGGAATGAACTCCAAAATCATCTCATTGACTCATTTTCATTGTTTGTGTGAGCCGGTCAATCCGGGCATAGAAATCACACTGTCCGTGCCAGGCACATTTCGTTGGGAGTGATCACCTTAAGGGTATCGCATAACGAATAAAGAATTAATTATTCTCTCTAATTGGTTTACCCTTGGGGCCGTCAAATGGCACTTTGGCAATGCCAATGCCAAACTCGGCACATTTCGCGTCAATTCCACTGATTTGCTGACCAAACTGGGCACTCAATGCCTGCCATTCGTTGTTGTTGCTGGCATGGGAAGAAGCGGAGGCGGCAATGGCGAACATGGCACGGACGAAGCCGAGGCTGTGGGCACACTCATCAAAAAGGGGAAAAAACATACAATTATTTAAAATTAAAAATAAAATAATTATTACGGGTGGGACTGACCCATTTAAAATAAAAATAAGTAAGGTATATTATTATTGCTTAATTGGCTTAGTTTGATCCATTAGTCCATCAATACCATAAGAGTGAGTGCCAAGAGATGCTTCGATGTCGGCCAAAAGAGTTGCGTCGCCGCCCTTCGAGCAGCCGATCAGTTGGCCTTTCAATGCGCCCGCAACACTTTTGGCATCCGAACAAAGCGATGACTTGGAAAAAGAATGGGCGAAAGTGCCAACGTAATTGGCCATCAGCGAAACCACTTTTTGACTGCCGGGACAGCACGGATCTGTCGAAAAGCAATTAATTATAATTATAGTTAATTAAGAAAATAATTTATTACGCGGTGCCGAAATGAAACATTTACACAACAAACAGAAAATTGTGACGATGGCGAGTAGAGAGACGGACGGAGAAGCCATTTTTGAAGGATCTTTGGCTGATTTAATGAAATGAATTAATGATGCTGATTGGTTGGTTGATGGGATTGTCTTAATCGTTTTGCTTAAATACGCTTTTAGTCGCAAAAATGCCATCCATAGAATGGCATATCCTATGTTGGCATTTGTAGACAAATATTTTGAAAATATCCAACAATTTCCTCTTAAAAAGAAAAAGCCGTCGCCAGCCAATGCCAACTTGGAAAGAATGTCGGCACTTTTTCGATTAAAAGCGTATTTAAACATTGCGAATAAGCCAACCAATACCAACCAATCAGCATCATTAATTCATTTCATTAAATCAGCCAAAGATCCTTCAAAAATGGCTTCTCCGTCCGTCTCTCTGCTTGCCATCGTCGCTATTTTCTGTTTGCTAAGCAAATGTTGCATTTCGGCACCGCGTAATAAATTATTTTCTTAATTAACTGTAATTAATTAATTAGTTAATTAATTGCTTTTTCAACAGATCCGTGCTGTCCCGGCAGTCAAAAAGTGGTTTCGCTGATGGCCAATTACGTTGGCACTTTCGCCCATTCTTTTTCCAAGTCATCTCTTTGTTCGGATGCCCAAAGTGTTGCGGGCGCATTGAAAGGCCAACTGATCGGCTGCTCGAAGGGCGGCGATGCAACTCTTTTGGCCGACATCGAAGCATCTCTTGGCACTCACTCTTATGGTATTGATGGACTAATGGATCAAACTAAGCCAATTAAGCAATAATAATATACCTTACTTATTTTTATTTTAAATGGGTCAGTCCATTCACCTGTAATAATTATTTTATTTTTAATTTTAAATAATTGTATGTTTTTTCCCCTTTTTGATGAGTGTGCCCACAGCCTCGGCTTCGTCCGTGCCATGTTCGTCATTGCCACCTCCGCTTCTTCCCATGCCAGCAACAACAACGAATGGCAGGAATTGAGTGCCCAGTTTAGTGGGCAAATCAATGAAATTGACTCAAAATGTGCCGAGTTTGGCATTAGCATTGCGAAAGTGCCATTTGACGGCCCCAAGGGTAAAACCAATTAGAGAGAATAATTAATTTCTTATGCGATCCCTTAAGGTGATCACTCCCAACGAAATGTGCCTGGCACTGACAGTGTGATTTCTATGCCCGGATTGACCGGCTCACACAAACAATGAAAATGAGTCAATGAGATGATTTTGGAGTTCATTTTGTTATTTGTCCGTCAATTAGTTGTTGGATTAGTAATTTAGCAAAAAATAATTATTAAACCGCTTAATTGGAATATGTTTTGCATAGACTTATTTAATTGAAAATACGATTATTAAATCATTGGCATTTATTTATCGATACTTTTTGCTTGCAAATTCATTTATCGCCCACTCTTTCCAACTTCGTTCGCCAACGCATTGAACATATTAGTTGGCCAAGCTCAACAAATACAATTGGAAAATAAAATGGCTAATTTCGAAGAGTTGATCTGTTTGATTGAGTTAAAAAACACTTTATATCTGTGCATTAAATTTAATTCCGCTGTCAGAAAATGTGCAAGAATTGTTGCTCAACAAAGAAGTAATAAGTAATAACCACGACAGTGTGGCAGGGATGCCATTCCGAGGCCCCAAAAATTTTCGGAAATCAGAATGCCGAACTCAAAAACGTCGGAATCGGAAACTGTTGAAAAATATAAAATATAATAAAATTTTATAAATTTTTAATAAGCTATATTTTAAATCTTAACCAAGGTAAAGTGATTTCAAAAACTTTTTGGGAACATTGGTGGGGGGGGGGGGGGGTCCGGTTCAGTAGCATTAACTTTATTCAGAAATTTGAAAAACTTTTGAAAAAATATATAAAAATTTAATAATTTAATTCCTTTTCATAAGAGAAGGAATTGAGTCAGGGCAAGAATAAAAATGGACTACATACAATAGACTTTATACATTTGCTGAATGGAAATTAGGATTACCCAAGGAATGCCATCGTTCTGTTCCAATTCACCAATTTTGGTGGTATCATTTTAAATGCTGCCTCATGAAAATTTTGTCTCGGCAAAATGTGCAGAATAATAAAGACAGATTCATGGCAATATTTTTTTTTGTTTATTAACTATTCCAATAAATATTTATCGTACATCCGTTACAGTATGCATTTTTTCACACCGTTCGGTTGCTTTTTTCCGTTTGGCATTCCGTTTCCCTCTCTCTCTCTCTCTGTCTCTCTCTCGCTTTTTCTTTCGGCTCCTCTCATCACTTTCCGCCGCTTTGCTGGTTGATGACCACGTTTATGATGTTGATGCACACCCATCCCGTCTTCTGGGTGTACGCCCATTGGTACTGCGGTCCTCGCCCGTTGCATCCGTTCTGTTGGTTTATGTTCACATTGGCAATGTTCGCCGCGCCGCCACCGCCCGGCGCAGGCGCACCGCCGCCACCGCCGCCACCGCCTCCAGCACCATAGACATCGCCGCCGTACTCTCCGCGTTTCACGCGCTGAAAATGGAGGAAAATTGGATACAAAAATGAGTCGGCGCATTTTGGCCACCTGCGGCACATCAATTTTATCTTCCTTCAGATGAACGGACGAAAGAACAACGGACACCTGCAAAAGAAGGGGTAATTAACTAATTAGCTCCATTTAAAAGCTAAAACTTTACTAAAACGAGCAGGAAAAAGACCATTGGGTACGTTGGATTCATAATGCAAAAAGAGAATTAAAAAGACGAAGCGCACAAGAAATTAGATTGTGTTTGGAACAATTGCGTGATTTCTTCAGTTTTTGGTCCCCCTTTTATTGGCACATTTTCCACCGAACAAATTCAAATTACGCATACCCCAAGGGCGGGTGATTAATGATTTTAATGAGTGTTCATTAATAAAATACGAAATGCATTAAATATAAGGCCAAAAAAATGTATAGGAAAAGGTTAAATGAAGCACTTGTGAAGAGAGAAAAAAGAGCAAACGATGCTTATTAAGCGAAGCATTGAAATGAATGGCAAAGGCCAAAAATCATTTGGAAAAAAGCAAAAAATGAAAAGGTCAAAAGGCATTTGGTGAAAAATTAAAATTGCTTATTTTGCAAAGTTTTGTCTAAAATTCAAATTTTTGGAGGATAGCTTGTCCAAATTTTCAAGATTTATAAATTTTAGTGAATTTCTAGAGAATTCGACGATAAATTTCGGACAATACATTTTACGGAAACAAATTTTTAAAAGATTTATTTTTTTTAAACAAAATTTTAGCAATTTCCATGTGTTTTTTAAATTATTACGGATTTTGTCATTTTGGCACCCCCGTAATTACGGATTTCAGTAAATTAAAAATACAGTTACGTCCAATCGATACATAAAATTAAAAAATGAAAAACAATAAAATAAATTGATAAAAATTTAATTGAATTATGCTATGAATTTCTGTGAAACCGAGCAATTCTCTTCAAAATTATTTGCGTGTGTATCAGACGAGAACAGCCAATGTCATCCGGATTTTTGCACACACAGCTAAAAGTGGAACAAATTTAATAGCCAAAATTAAGCTTTAAAAAATAGACAAAATTAGATGGCATACGCTTTTTGATCACAAAAGCATCCCAAAGTGATTTTTTGACCATTTGCCATTGAGCACGAATTATCCGTAGGGCCATCCGCCGCCGTAAGCAATTCGTCATTGCCAAAAATGGGAGAAAAGGATGGAAAAAGGAGCGGAAAGAGAAGAACAAAAACCGACAATGGCATTTGAATTAAAAAGAAAACAAATTAATATGAATTAATTAATTAGGTGGGGCAAAAGATGGATAAATAATCTTGAATTAACTAATAATAATGATAAGTTGATGACGATTAGTATTGAGATGAGCTGCATAAACGATTGATCAATAAAACACTAATCGGGGACTAAACAGGTTGCTGAACAAAGCGCACCCAAATTCACCTCAAAATTTCGCTTCTTTTTTTGAAATAAGTTTATTAATTAATAATTTTCACTTTTTTATTCGTAAATTTGTTAAATTCCAATCGTTAATTTGATGAATATTTAAACTATTTTTAATTATTTGTTTTCAAAAATTGAGTCTCTCTCTCTCTCTCTCTTTTTTTTCTCTCTTCGTCCAATTAAGGTCCGCCAATCAATTAATTAATTGCACTTTGTTGGTATAATTAAATTAACTAAATTTATAAGAACACAATGCGCATTAATTAACCAGGCAAAGAAAAGACAAAACAATGAATGATCAGTCGGTCGTTGCGTTATTTATTATCAATTATTTTTTCTCATTTGCCCTTTCTTCTTGGAAATTGACCTTTTAAACTTAATGAGTCTGAACAATTTTCACACATAAAACGAACGAATGAAATGAAAGTGAACTCATTAATTAACAAAAGACAATTTATTTAATTTGACATTCGAATGAATTTCCATTGCTTTTATTTTGGTGGTGTCTTTTTTGTCTCATTGTTTCTTTGTTCAACAATTTTTATACAAAATTTAGCCGAATGTGTTGTCGTCCAAAATTCAATGTATGTTAAAATTATTAATTATAATTAATTAATTGACGAATTAATTAATTATATTAATTATGGCCAAGACGAGGGGGAAGCCTTGGCAAAAGTCTAATTTTATGCGATTTTTTCCAAGTTATTAGCCAACTTAATGAATTAAAAATTTTTAGTAATCGTTTTGCGAGAAACGCAGAGAATTGCATCCAAATGAACATCGAGTCGGAGTAAATTGCAATTTTATTTTATCCATTTAAAATTTAACACCAATTTTAGTGCCAATATGGCCCAATGTTGGCGTTGCAGGTGCGGCTGTGTCAGTGATAAATGCCTTGAAAATTGCGCCAAAAAATTTTGCCACTCGAAAAGCTAAAAGTTGTGAAGAAGGAAATCGACGCTTAATGGAATATTTAAAATTGAAAATTAACTTCATTAGCATATGGATTCATCTATTTAAACTTTCCCACTTTTATTTGATAATTTCTCAATTTGATTGGCATTACCCAAAAACAAATTTATTATCTTGACTAAATTGCCATATTATGCTTTTTAATCTTTTCTCCACTTTAGACCTTCAAATGCTTTAAAATCCCCTTTTACAGATTTAATACCAAAGATAAATGAAGCAAAAAAAAGATTCCCTTTGTATGGAAAGTTACAAAAGCTTGGAATTAACTCGATTTAGAGCTCATCAAAACAAATTCTTTTAATCAATTCAGAATTAAAATGATCAAATTTGAATAAGTGTTTTTTCAAATTTATTTAATTAGTAATTGGGACAAAAAGTTTTCCGTTTGTAGAACTTTAAATAGAAGGACATGTTTAGTAAATTTCATTTTTGAACTATCATTGAATATTTTGTACAAGCGTAGTAAATAAACAATTTCGAACCGGATGATTTATGGAAAGTTCAAGCCGACAGAATCTGATCGATTTTGTCCTCTGCGCCTGCTGCTGCCGATGGTGCCGGGGCTTTTGACTGTCCTCGCTGATCTGACGGCACTCAGTGTGCCGTTGTTTGGTCTGCCAATTTCGGTGCTGCCGAAACAATGCGGGAGTTGAACGGTCCGAATTCGCCCCGTATTTTGGCCGTCGGTTTGCCTGGCCGACTGACCACCAAAACAACGGCGGTGCCAATTTTGTTATTACGCCCAAATGTCGTCGGAGAACACTTTTTCACCAATTGGACAATGTTTCTCCATTCTTTTCGCATCGCTTTTTGGTGTTCGCTGCTGAAATATTTATGTATTTAATATTTAATATTTATTGTTTTGTTTGGTTAATTAACGGACGGATGCCTTTGGGAATCGAATTTGTCACAGACAGAACCATCCAACAAAAGCCGCCATTTGACCACTTTTTGCCACCATTTTTGAAAATCTTGCCACCATTTTAAGCTAGAGATGGCATTTGTGACTATGATTTAATGTTTCGTTTTGTTTTTACCTGTGAAAAAATAGGACAGGCGTTTCAAAAGTCCCACACACACAAACGAAGCAATTAATCACACTGTTGGCCAGAAATTTTTGGAGGTTTAAGTCGTCATCCCCAAAATGAATTGAAACGACAAAAAATGCGATAATTCCGCCGGACCAACCGACGACTTGGAGCAAAAGAATGAGCGAAATGGACTTGAAAATGAAAGGTGGTGAGGCGAAAACCGCTGAAAATGGAGAAAGGTTGAACATTCAAATGTATTTTAAAATATTAAAATTAAATGAATGCTTTTAATTTAATTTAATTTATTTTTTTAAATTTTCACACTTATTCCATTCGCTTTTCGTTCGTCCCATTTTAATTTGGCGTAAAGAATCAAATAGCAAATGACGGATGAGTAAATAATACAAATATTAGCAAATGTTGCAATTATAACACCGTCATGGCCCAACGAAGAGCCCATCGTACACATTGTTTTACTAAAAATGAAAGAAATGAAATAACATAATCAATGATTTTTAATATTGCATTAAAAAGTTGAAAATAAATTTAATATTGTTAATTAATTAAGAAATTAATTAATTAGGTAATTACTCGTTTGGTTGCGCCAGTAGATTTGTGTACAACAAATTGGTTGTGTATAACGGATAAAGCACAGAAAGAATGAAGAGAACGGCAGAATAAAATTTGGCATTTCTTTTTCGGTACCTAAAATAAATTAAGATAAAAATTATAATTAATATTTCTTTATTATGACAAACAATTAATTATTATCAATTAAAAAACTGACCAAATGGGAAAGAAAACGCAAAGCAAACGATCGAAGCCAATGGCAAACATCAGAGTGAAGATGTTTACGAGAAAGGCAAACAGAACGGATTGGAAGCAAAAGCATGTGGAATTGGAGAAGAAGCTTCGCTGGTCGGAGGAGGGCCACAAAAGCACAGAGAGAGGGAGGAAAAGCTGAAAAAAGCCGAAAATGCTGGACAAGCGTTGCAAAGCGATCAAAATGTGACAAGCGTTGTGCAATGAGCTAAAAATGAAAAATAAAGAAATAAATAAATAATTAATTAGGTAAATTGATAACCGATTTTTTATGGTCGTAATTATTAAAAAAGTGTCAAAAACAATGCCACAAATGTTAACAAAGGCGTTAATGAAGAGCATCAAAAGAAGCGGGACAGAATGTTTTGATTCGTTTAGGAATTTCTAAAAAAATCAAATTTATTTTAAAAAAGTTAATAAAATTCTTACCAAATCCAATCCATAAGATTCAGCAGTTGTGTTTTCCATTAATTTTTTTTAAAGATTCGATCGCTTGCTGGAAAATTTTTTTTTAAAATTAAGCGTTCATCATAAAGCAAGGAAACTCAGCCATTATTTATATAAACGATTTTTCATGAAATTGTTAATTGCATTTCTTTTTGCATGCCCACGCAATGGTTAGCAAATCTAAAAAGTGTCAATGACGTAATATTTAATTTAATTTTATTTAAATTTAAGCCTAGAATAAAATCATAACTTAGCTCAAAGTTAATAAAATTAAACAATTTTGGTATTGAGCCATAGAAACGTCATTAAATTTTTTATATGACCATAAAATAAAACACATTTAATAAAATTAAATAATAATAATAAAATTTAAATATTACTATCATTGATATTTTTTAGGTTCGGTAAATTTGTCTGAAGAATGTCCATTTTTATTTTGAACCCAAGCATTACGAAACGGCACTTTGAAAAAGGGTAACATACTAATAAATTTTAAGAATGAAGGCATTTTCCGTTTTGTGGTCCAAAATGAATATCGTTAGCATTTTACCCTTTTTAACTGAGTGAAATTTAAATTCCGCAGTTCAAATAAGCCAATTTTAAATAGCCAAGCTAATTATTTTCTCATTAACACCTTTTTTTTTTTATAATGATGTTCTAAGTTATTGGAATTGAATTTCATTTTGGCAATTCCATTTATATACCACAATATGATACTACTTTTCCAAATTCTCATTAAAAGATAAGCTCAACAGTCATTATTTTATACAATTTTACAAGACAAATTTAAACATGGCAATTAAAAATTATTTAATATTTCCGGTAATTAAAAGGAAATTCTTGACAAAAAAAAAATCATGAACTTTCTATTTAAAATTGGTTCAGTTGAGGTGCAATATTTTAGAATTGCATATCAGCTATTTGCACTTTTCTTTTAATCCATTTTTACTTTGATCAGATTTCCCTATATTTTCACTTTTCCACTGATCACCCAACCAATTTTATCAAAATAAATTAGAAGTATTTTCAATTGATCACATATTTGGGTGCCAATTTGTCCTCGTCGTTTTTTGATCAATTTGTTTTTTAATGTTTCGCCCAATGACTCCAATTTTGCGTGCATTTCCTTTTATTGTTTTGCTTTTCTTCTTTTCCTTCCTTTTTGATATTGTTTTATATATTTTTGAAAATTTTGGCTATTTTCTGTTTTTTTTTTAATTTTCTGTCAGTGAATTAACAGAAAATAATAAATTTAGTTTTCTTTAAAAAACAATAAAAATGGCAGGGACCTTTTAATGTTTTTTTTTTAAATTGAGCAATAAAAAATAAGCCATGAATTGTACAAAGGCATTTAAAATGAGTTTTCATCACCGCTTTTTCTCCCGAGATTTAATTTTGCCAATGAAAATGCCTTGGCATTTCGTCTGCTCTGCTTTCCTTCCGTTCAAAGCACTCGCGAAAAGTCGGGGCCGGCCAGGACGGCCGCGGTTGGGCTTTCCGCCTCCTGCCTCAGCAGTTTCGGCCTGTCCGACTCCATGCGGCCCATTCGCTCCAAATGCTGTGCCACCACTTGCCACACGCGGTTGGCACGGACCAAGCCAATCACTTTTTGGATCTCGGGCTGCATGAAGCGGTCCTGCTCAAGGGCACTGGCAAAAGGGCAGAGATTTAAGAAATTTAGCCTCAATTTTAAAGAATTATATCCGTATTCAATATTTCGGGGGATTTTAATGATCGGAAAAAATGGAATTGCTCCCCAATTATTACGGAGAAACGCTGCGGACGAGGTCGTACACCTTTTGCAATGCGTCGGTGCTTTTCAATGGCTTCAGAAATTCCATTCCCTATATTTTGCATAAATATTCAAATATCATTCAAATTCATTCTGGGTTTTTCTTATTATTTAGACACCTGACAAGCTGCCATCAATTCCATCGCAAGCACTAAAAATGGGGTGATTAGGTTTTATTTCTGATTCTTCAAAATGAATGCAAAAATTTCGGTGTTTTGGATTTTCGAAAACCGATGTCAGATCAGATCACTACAATGTTGGGTTAGCACCTGCTTCGGTGTGTTCTACAATTTGCAGTGCCTTCCGTGCCGAAAAGCCGCCCATTGACACGTGGTCCTCCTGGTTACAACTTGTCGGAATACTGTCCGCCTTAATTTTAGCAGTTTCACATTTAAAAATTCTCATAAGCCCAACTTCATGGAGAATTAAGACGGTGTTAGGGGTTTCCTAAAAACTGCCAAAAAAAACTCCAAGAAATATTTAATCTTGTATTTAATAAAATTTTTTGTCATTTGTTAGCCAATTTTCCAATTTGACCATAATGATGACAATAATATAAAACAGTAAAACTAACGAAATGCACAACACTATCTATTTTTATTGTATTAAATGAGGAAGCTATACGAAGTCAAATTTGGCAAGATTTTGTTGAAAAAAGTTTGATTTTTGGTCTTTTAATTTTTTTAAATTTATTCATTAAATAAAAAAAAATTCGCTAAAGGTGCCTTTAAAAAAAAATCTGCATTATGACAATTGTTCCGGGACTTTTTTTTATTATTTTTAAAGTTTACTGATGATGGATGGCATAACACTTTGTTCTCGGACACCAGACTCGCGGCACACAGTTGGACCGTCATGAAGCCCGAGTTGAGTCCGCCGTTGCGGGTCAGAAAAGTTGGAAGCCCACTGAGTTGGTGGTTCAGCAGACGCTCCAGCCGACGCTCACTCATCTGGGCCAACTCGTGCACGGCAATTGCCAAATAATCCAACACCTAAGGCAAAAATGGCATTTTAATTAGGTAGGGATAATTAACTAATTGAACTTTCAATGCAAATTAACACTTACTTTTGCCGGATATTCGCCATGGAAATTGCCGCCCGAAATCACTTCTTCAATCTCAGAAAACACCAGTGGATTGTCGGTGGCTGAGTTGATCTCCGTCTCCAAAATACCCTTCACAAATGCAATTGTGTCGTGCACAACTCCGTGGACCTGAAGCACAGAGAGAGTACTCAGAAAGCAATCATTAATTAATGAAATGGGTAATTAGGAAAGGCCCTAAATAAGGTAATTAAACATTGTAGTTGAGGAAAAGGAGCACATCAATATTATTCCCTAAAAACATTGGTTTCTGAACCAACAATATTTCAAAATTAACAAAACAATCAGCGAACATTTTAAATAATATTTATTTTATTAAATAAAAATAAAAATGATTATTTTGCTTTTAATTTTATCATTTGCATTTTTCTTATTTCGTCTCAGCATGAGATAATTATTAGTATAAAATTTTCCTTTTTACAAAAATATATATTTTTTAATTATTCGCTTTAATTCATTTAATTTTAAAATACTTGCTTTTAAACTACTTTGTGTTAATTGGTAAACAAGAGGCTGTTGTTGATAATGACTGACTTTTTATGCCTCGAGAGTTAAATATTTATTTTTCTTTCTTTTCCTTGCCTGGGGCACGCAGCGCAACGTGTACGCATCCTGCACCTTGCCGCAGTGCCGGTGCGATTCGGCAATCTCGGATCGGTTCAAGTCCGAGTGCAGCAACGCTCGCAGCCGACCGGCAACCAAATTTTGCCCATGGTGGGGCCGAACGAGATGGACATCTATGGGGAATGATCAATTCCAGAAAATATCTAATTTTATTTTAAAATGCCCACTTGCGTCGAATGCCCTCGTTGTGCCTTTCAGCACGTCCAAAGTCAGTGCCGCAATTACATCCGCCTGTTTCGCGATGTTTTCCGCTCGGACAACCGCTTAATTACCATGCTTATTAAGTTTACAATAGAACAAAGATAGGTATATAAAATTTTGAATTTTTTTTTTTTTTACTTTTAGTTATCATGGGTTTTTACGTGAGTTACGTGAAAATAAACGTAAAAATCAAAAACCGATGAAAATTAAAATAAGGATTTTGTCAGATTTTTTTTTACAAATCTGACGTAATTGCGCTCAAATTATCAAACACAAAAAATAGAAAAGAGATTGTCGATAATTATGGACTTTCAATTAAAAATGCATTTGATCTGTGACTGACTTTTGACAGCTGTGTTCTTTTAATGGACAATCATTATCAATAAAATGTCATACAATTTTATTTTCCATAAAACGCATGAAAACAAAATAAAGGTCAGATATTTAATCAGCGTCAAAAATTAGACAAAAAAAAAATTCATTAAAAAGGTAGGGGGCGGATAAAACTTGGTAGTACCAAAGAGCATTCGTATGATTGATTAATTATTATAATTACCCAATGCCCCCAAGGCGGAGACCAACTGAGTGCCGTTGATCAGTGCCAATCCCTCCTTGTAGCCGAGTGCCATCGGTTCCAACCCGTTCACTGCCAACACATCGCTGGCATCGGTCCAGCCGGTACGTGGTGACCACATTTGGCCCTCGCCGATCAGACCCAGCGCCAAATGGGCCAACGGACACAAATCGCCGCTGCAGCCGACGGTGCCCTGCTCGGGCACATAGGACACACAGAAGGCTAATGGGGGCAATTGAGCAAATGGACAGACAGACAGAGACATTTCAAAAAATAATTAAAAGCAATTAAAAACATTCGAATCAATTAAAAAAAGAGTTTTTTTCTATTGAAAATTCGAAGAGAATAATTAAAAAAGAGTCGCTTAAACATTTTTCCAATTGTTTTCTCTCATTACCATTAAATGCGTTCACCAATTTGTCCACATTTCCCAGCGAAATTCCGCTGTACCCTTTGGCCAACACATTTATGCGCAACGCGAGAAGCATTCGCGCTTTGGCCGGCTCCAACGGCGAGCCATGACCCGTGGCGTGGGATCGGATCAGATTCAGTTGCAATTGCCTTATGAGGAGACGGATAAATGGCATTCATTTACATTTGAAGTTTGAACACATAATAATAAAAATTAATTTCTTTTAACAAAAATACATTCATTCTTTCTCCGCTTTTACTTTAACTCTTCTGGCGGAATTACAACGTTTGAAAATGTGCCGAAACCGGTGGTTATGCCATAGACAACTTTAAAAGGGTAATTGATAAACATTAACGGGTTAATCAGCTGACCTCGGTGCTCGGCAGCAACTTTCTCGAGAAATATACGCGCTTCACGGATACGCTGGCGCGAAGACTCAGCCAACTAATTAAATAAAAAATTGAATTAATTAAATTCTACACTTACCTATTTTCATTAAACCATTTTTTCTTTAGTTCCTTTAATTTATTTAAATAATATTCATTTGTTTCTAATAATTATATTTATTTATTTTATTTTCCTATTTTAATTGCCATTTGAAACTTAATTGCCTAATTATTTCTTTTTTGTCCTGGGGCCTTATTCCCGTCTCCCGGTTAAGTTAACCGCGGTTAACGCCTTAACCGTGGTTTATTTAACCGCGGTTTATTTTTAACCAAATATGTATTCTCGTCTTTAACCGTGGTTAAGCTAACCACGGTTAAATAAACCACGGTTAAGCACTAAATTTATTAAATAAATAAATGTAAAAAATACATTTTTATTCTAAAATTCGTGAGCATTAATTTTCATTGATTAAAATTAAAAAAATATATAAGATAATTACGCAGCAAATAATAGGTATCAAAAATCTGTAAATAATTTTTTTTTTAAACTATTTTTTCTTTCTATTTTAGACGAAAAATTTGTATTCAAAAAATCTTTTCATGAAAAGAATAAAAATAAAAAATAAAATAAAGTTTTTTAAAAGAAAAAAATAATATTCGGGAAAATTTTTTGAAAAATTTTCCATTTTAAGGGGGCATTATTTTTTAAAAATTTTTGGTCGATTGTATGTAAGTTGACGGTCGTAAAAAATGTTTTTAACTTGAAAAGAAGTCAAAAAAATTCAATTTGACGGTGATGCAAAAAATTTAAAAAAATTCTAAATACCGGTTATATAAAAGATAATTATGTTTTTTAACTTCTTTTAACAGTTTTGACTGTTTTAAAAATTTTTAGACCATTTTTATTAGAATATTATTTAATTTTTCTCTTAACCAAGTGCTTAACCCTGCTACGAGTTGTGGTTAAAATTACAAGGGAAAAATTAAACCACGGTTAACTAAGGAAAGACGAGAATACCAAAAAATGAAAATACGTGGTTAATTGGCGTTAACCGCGGTTAAGCGGCCCCTTAACCGCGGTTAAATAAATCATGGTTAAGCGTTAACCATGGTTAAAAAAGGGTAGACGAGAATCGCGGTTTAATTTCTTAACCGTGGTTTAATTATTTATACCGCGGTTAAGAAATAAACCGCAAGACGGGAATAAGGCCCCTGCTTCTGACCTGCAGCTTGCATTTGTCATGCATGCAGTCCACCAAGTCTTGCGCCTGCAGTGAGTTTCCGTCCAACACGAGTGTGCGTCGCTGCTGCTTCGTGCACCGCTCCTCCTCAATGCCCTCGTCACTTTTCTCCACGTCCGAGTCGCTTCCAGCGGCAGCGGCGTCTTCAAAGGCATCCCTTTCGATGCTTACGCAGTCCAAACGATCGGACAATAAATCGATGTTCAAAGCGGCGGACATTTGGCCAAAGAATTTGGGTGAAATGCTTTTGTGTAAAATGTTATCAATTCATTCATTTCATTGGGTTGGGTTAACATTTTTTATCATTTAATTGCATTTTCGCAGACGGGGAAAGTCGGTCGGTTTTTTTGTAGTTTGTACGTGAAGCAAAACAAAATTAGCAAACGGAGAGAGATGAGAGAGAGAGATGAGAGAGAGGGAGAAAGAGAGAGTGACGAAAGAGAGAGAGGAGAGAGAGAGAGAGAGAGAGAGAGAGAGAGAGAGAGAAAGAGACGAAAGAGAGAGTGACGAAAGAGAGAGAGAGGAAGAGAAAGAGAGAGAGAGAGATGTGAGAGAGGGAGAAAGAGACGAAAGAGAGAGAGGAGAGATGAGAGAGAGAGGGAGAAAGAGACGAAAGGAGAAAGAGAAAAAAAAGATTCGGAAAATAATAAATACATTGTTAATTTTAATTTAATAATAATGAAAAGGATCATTATTATTATAAATCCTTCCGATTTTTATGTATTACTAATAGTAAATTATTATTTTCATCGGTTTTCTCATGCATTTAATATATTAATGAGTCTCTAATGAGTTGAGCAGCTCCGCCGTACGTTTCAGACTTTGCTCTTCCACAGCCTCTGATCGATCATTGTTTTACTGCGCGAGCGAGAGTCGTTCACGTGCATGCAGCGTGAGACGAACTGCGCGAACACGTGGCACGTGACAAGCGCTGTTGACGAACGAATTTATCAGCAGCAGCCGTTGTTATTGTTTCATGAAATTAGTGCAATAAAAATAAATGATTACGAAAATGCGGATAAGTGAGAAAAGGCAACGACAGAGGGTAATTAGTAGCAATTAACGGATTTATATTTAAGCATAAAAAAGATGAAGAAAGAAAGCAAGACTTTAGCAGAAATAAGAAAAATTAAAATTATTTGAAACGAAAATTAAATTTTAAAAATTTGATATTTATATCGCAAGTTAAAATAATTTTGAACAAAATGATATTGAAAAAGGATAATTAGTTAAAATATTTCATTAAAAAATACACAACCCAAATTAGCAAAAATTAATTTGGTAGTTGAATTGATGCAAAATTATCTGTGTATAAAAAAATTAATTAAATACGGACACTAAACGCAAACTAAAAAAAAAGTTTAAATTTTCCACCTATTTATTATTATAAAATATAATTGAAATTAAATGATAATTTAAATCGACAAATTTGGAAAGTTACACAAAAATATTTTGGTTGATAAATTAGAATAAAAATAATAATTATTTTTTCATTAAATGATCCGTCGCGTGCTGACGCGTTTTATAAATTCCGCCACCCATGCGCGTTTTATAAATCCGCCAATATAAATCATTATGCTTTATATAAATTTATTATTTATTGTGAGGACCCTTGTAAGCAAAATCTGGATAAATCCTTATATAACATTTTATCTGAATAAAGCATCCGAAATTTTTTTTAATTGAATACGTACGACATTAGCTATCACAAAACCTTAATAACTATGCTAATTAATAAAGTGTTCTATGGAATTATTTAAAAAATTCATATCAGGTGATGGTGCAAAAATTTTAGGAGATCAGATCTTAAAAAAAGAAATACATACCCTGAAGAGCTGCTGGAAAATTTGATAAAATTGGATTGTAATTACCCTAAGGACTTTATTTTAGACATTTTGTATAAAATATAGCTGAAATTATTGCATAAAATTTTAATATTATTAATGATATATGCAAAAAATGTGCTGGCGGATTTATAAAACGCGCATGGCAACAAAATAAAAAATGTGTAAGATGGCGGATTTATAAAACGCGCATGGGTGGCGGAATTTATAAAACGCACTAGCACCATCCGTCGCCCAATGAACTTTCACACTCAAATGCACACACTGAATTAATTTGCTCGCCATTTCTGTCAATTGATCATTTTCACCTCGCGCACATTCTGTCCCCTTTTGGTCGTCACACGCGCCACGGTCATTCACTCCGTCGTCACATTAAAAAAAATAATAATACACAAAAAGTCATTAAACAAATGCCGTTCGCCACAATGCGTTAAGGCGGTTGGAGGGATTGGTTGGCTGATGCACCAAACAATCGCGCACATTCATTCCTTCGATAATTGGGCGCGGATGATTAGCGCTAATTAACCGTAATTGCATAGATTGATGGAAAGAATGTAGATAAACACAGGCTTTTATTCAATTAATAATGTGATCGTTATGCGTTGAACGAAGAAAGGGTGAATGAGAAGGACATTGTTTTGCATGCATATTGTGGTGGAAATAAAATAAACAATTGAAAAAAAAATTATTGAAGTTAAAACAATTTAAAAACTATTCAATTCGGTCCCCGGCTGTGTTTATGACGTCATATTTTCCAAATTATCAAATTAAATTTAAAAAATTGATTACTAGGGAGCGGATGTTTAGGGGTGAAAAATTCCAATTTTAGTCTAAATAGGGGCAAAAAATGGCGAAATAGGGGCGAAAACTTTTAAAATCTGTGCTTTTTCAATGAAAATAAATTTAAAATCAATATAAATAACTAATCCATCAGCAAAAGTCGGTCCTTATGGCTGCATTTTTATGTATTTTTGTTAAGGAATTTTTCAAAAATGCCGTAATAGGGGGGCGAAAATAGGGGCGAAAGCCAAAATGTGCCAAAATAGGAACGCCCCTATTTTAGGGGACGAAAAGTTCAAAATAGGGATTTATATGGACGGAAGGGGCGTTAAAGCGAAGAATTTTCGCGTTAAAATGTATTTTTTTGTGCGTTTCTTATTGAATTAAAACCGCAAAAAAAAAAAATAATAATTTCGATTTATTTCTCAAATTAGTGAACATGCAACTTTTATATGTTTTTATAATGTTATTCATATTTTCGAATAATCTTTATTTACAAATTTTAATTTATAATTTTGAATTTTTATTTATTTAAGTCTTTAGCCATTTTGATCTTCACATTGGGATATCAGAAAATAAAACTTATGCCGGGCCTTCCCGTCTGTCCCAGGCAGAATTGGGTCGGCCAATTCTGCGCATCTACCGTCCGTCCCGGAATCAAAATTTTCAAAATTTCTTAGAAATTTAAATAAAATTTTTGTAAGATACTTTACAAATCTCATGAAAATTTAGAAAAACTTTTAAAACTCCGACTGCGACAAACGACATGATTAATTACCCCGTTTTTAAAGTCATTTTTGATTGGTTCATTTGTTGTTTAGAGCCATATTTGGCATTACAGTTATCACACATTTTTCATATGAATAAAAAAACGGAAAAAACAGAAAATAACATTCAACAAAAAGCGCATGTCTTCGTGAATCAGCTTTTCCTTTTTTATGAATGGATGGATCAATGCCAAGTCACAAAATTTTTCGAGTGCTTTTTCCTTTTTTGATTAATTCTTCATAAAAATTATTTCCAAAAATTCTCCGCTGATGGGCACAAATCGAATTGGCATTTTGCTGCTTTTCTTTTGCATAACGTCCTTTTTGGTGTATGATATGTTCAGCAACGGCAACAAAAACGGACAAATAAATGTCAAAGAATATAAAAAAGCGGATACTTGGCAGGGGACGACGACGGCACGGAAAATGGGGGACGAATTGGAGAAAATGCAGAAAAATGGGACGGAAAAAAGCGAAAAAAGAGACGAGGAGAAGAGGTAATTTGAATGCTAATTTAAAAATGGTAATGATGCTTTTTCTTTTCAGCAATTTGAAATTCGCTTTAAAAACATTCGGCTAAAATATCGCATGGAATTTGAAAATGAATGCGCCGATCAGACCAAACTGATCATTCTGTCCATGTCGCGGAGGGATGCCTTTGAGAAGAGAAAGGGCATCCGACAGACGTGGATGAAAGACGCGGTACAATTTAAATACAAATAAAGTCATTTAAATTAAATTAATTGGTTTTGGGTGCCCGGGGAAACGATTCGATTTTTGGTGGCCGACCCATCGCCGGGCGAAGCGGAAAATGTGCAGCAAAAATTGGCGGAGGAGCAGAGACAGTACGGGGATTTGGTGTTTTTGCATGGCTTCAACGACACTTATTCGCACATTCATTTAAAAGTATTTCAGCCAATTTTAAATTAAAGTCCGCTAATTGCTCATGTGGGGGTTAATTAGTGTTTTAATACAAGTTAAGCCCTTGCCTTTTTTCTATAATTTGAAGCATTGCATACAGAAAATTTCAGCTCAAATTAGAAAATCAAAAAGCCAAAGATGAATGGACAAAGGGTGCACTTTATCCTATCAGAAAAATGATAGGATAAGTTATTTAAAGGGAGCTTTGGAATTTTATCTTAAGCCCCTAAAGGTTCTAATTGATGGAAATTTAAAAAAGAATTGTTTGCTTATTTTTTAATTTATATTTAACTATTGGAGGTTTTAAACTGTAAAATTTGCCTTTAAAAATAAGGTCGACAACTCCCTGGCTTAACCCCACACATTTTTTGGCCGCCGACGTCGCCGTCCCCACCACCGCCCAATTTTCGGTTTACCCCCGGCCTAATGCATATAAAATTCGCAAAAATAAAAAACTATCAAAGTGTACTGTGCCAATCACTGCCTTTCAGTGGTACGGTGGCCTCCAATGGCAACAGTCGTTTTGTGCCGGTGCCGAATGGGTGATGAAAGCGGACGACGATTCCATCGTCCACCTTCGCCGTTTGGCCTATTGGACGGAGAACAAATTCCGCCAAATTGCTCAACAAAATCCGCTCGTTTATTTTGGCCATTTAAACTATTGGCCAAAACCTATCCGGGACCCAAAGAGTAAATGGTGGGTGATAATGATAATTGATAATTAGTAGTGTTGTGTGAGAGCGACCATTCATGAGACTGACACTAATTAACAGTGTTTTAGTGCTAATTGTTTCTTGTAAAATAACTGAAAAAATTTTTACAAAATAGCCTTTTTTTGCACATAAATCTTGGTTCTATTTATCCGGTCATCACATTTTTTAAATGTAAGACAAAATTCAGAAAATGTAAATTTTTCATTTAATTTTTTCAGTTCGTTTCTCGGATATTAAAAAAGCAATTCGTTTTTTATTAAATATATTTTATTAAATTGTGTATTGGAATTGAACATACAATTTTCACAATGATTTCTTCCGTTTTTAAGGTTCGCTTCCATGGACATGTACGCCGGGGACAAATACCCAAAATTTTTGCAAGGCACCGTTTATTTGGCATCTGCGGCAACAATTGGTGCCATTTTGCCACTCACGCCACAAGTCACCGGCTTTTGCTTGGACGATGTGGTGTTCACCGGCATTTTGGCCTGAGTTGGCCAATGTGACAGTGAGCGAACAAAAGGAGCACTTCGTTTGGGAAGTCGGGGTAATTTATGAGCTAATTTTGATTGTTTTTTAGATAAACTTTTAGAGATTTGAGAATTTTGACTGACAAATAAATTGGATTGAATTTTGGTCCATATTTTATTAGTTTAATTTTTTGTTTCTTTTTTAGAATTGTGGTGGAAAGTTCGGCCGATTTGGACATTGTGAGGACGGAGTGCCAGCGACAATTGCCATGTGGGGAGTGAGTACTGTAAAGGAATATCAGTACCATTACGGTAGACTACAGTCAGCAAAATGCAAATGGGGAGGAGGAACAACGAAATCGGAGCAGAAGCAATCAATTGAAAGAGAAGTGAAAAATGTAACTCTTTAATCCGCTTAGGCTTCTCAAACTTCACTAATATAATTCATAAATCTGTTCTATTTGCTCTGAAGAAATTCAATCTGTTTTTTATTTTTTTGCAAATCAATTTTTTTACGTTGTTTTTTCAATAAATTTGTTAGGGAATCGACTTTTGCTGACAGAGAGAAATCAATTGACCAAATTGCTCAATTAAGATCAATCATGGTGGGACTGTTCTGATTTCCATTATAACAAAAAGCTGTGAAAAATTATGTTGTTTGGACTTAGAGATGCTTAATTAGGACAAAATTGGGGGGGGGGAGAGATGGGAGTTATGAGAATCGAATTTTTAAAATTATTTAATTTTTATTCATTTAAATGAATTAAAACTTTTGTGATTTGTACTAGGGTTACACGGGTCCGGGTACCCGACCGGGTCCTAGACCCGGATACCCGGTTTTTTCACTACCCGGACCCGGACCCGATTTTTTGAAAATCCAATACCCGGTACCCGACCCGGTAGGTCCGGGTCCAAAAGTACACTGGTAAGAATGGGGGTCTTGGGTCAAATCATTGAGAAAAGTTGGAGGAAAGAAATTTTTTTATTAAATTTAATTAATATTAATTTAGTTGCTCCTGTGGCATAGTGGTTAACCTTTTGGATTCTTTTCCTTTTTTCTCAGGTTCAATTCTTTCACATATCGATCTCTTTTAGATATTTTTTAAGATTTTTGTTGAAAACTGCTATTTTATCATTTCATAAATTTTCGTAAAAATTTCGCTAAATTTTTCTGAAAGTACACAAAACTACTAATTTTTTGTTGAAAATTTGCTAAAAATATGGCCAAAATTCCCAATTTTTTCCCGGCGACGCCTGTCGGCACCGCCGGACTAGAATTCTTATTTTTCATAAAAAATTGGCTCAAAATTTAGTTATTTTTTGAACAAAATCTGTTACAAATCGCATTAAGAATTACAAAAAAAAAAAAGTCATGGCCGCCCCTAAGTATAAGCTTTTATTTTTAAGAAGAAAAAACCTAATTTGAAAAAAATAAATATTTTTTGGATTTTTTCAGGACCCGGTTGGACCCGATACCCGGACCCGGTTTAAAATCTTGGACCCGGACCCGGACCCGGCTTTTCAGGACCCGGCAATACCCGGACCCGATTTTTGCCCAAATACCCGGACCCGTGTAACCCTAATTTGTACTCGACAAAGCAAAGCAGGCGAAGGCAAAAGAACAAATATTGCGCAATAAGCCAATAAAAAATAACATTTTAATTCAAAAAGATTTTAGAATTCTTTATTTCATTTAAAATACACAAATAAAATTAAAATAAAAACTTAATAACAAATAGAGAAATCACATGTGAAACAAATGAATGAAAATCACCGATTTATATGAACCCGATAGACAATAAATAAATGATCAATTTAAGGGCTTTCCTAAGATATTGCCACTATTTTTGGGGGGTTTTGTTAAGCGAAAAATGCTAAATTAAAACAATAAAGGGTTCCCATAAAAATATATTTATATTTCTTAATTTAATTTCTTAATTAAAATTTTCAAATTCTTTTACGTTTATAAAAGGCGTTAAAACTAAAGATATCTAGCCCTAGCATTGCCCAATTTTTTTGAAAATTAACTTATGCTAAAGCAGACAAAAATTTTGGCGCAAAAAAGTGAGGCACAAAGTCTGGGACTCAAAAGTGTGGAAGGCGCAAATGAGGCAGCCGCATTTTCAGGGTTTTAGATTTTCAAAAAATAACAACTTCTGGTGGCAGCCCCGGTCTCGACTTTTGCTTTCCTCATTTGCATTTTGCCGACTTCAGTTTACCGTAATGATGCTCATAGTCTTTCATGGTGCCCACTCCCCACATCGAAAACGCCATTGGCACTCCGTCCTCGCATTGGCCATGCTTTTCATCGTACTGCATAAAGAAAGTGAAACATATTTTGATAGTTTTAAGGAAGCCCGAAATTAGCAAAAAAGTCAGAAGCTGATTTGAAACAAGATCGATTCCCGGATTAAAATCGTGTTTTCCAAGACTCTAATCCCTGTATACGCAAAAACATTTCATGATCAAATTTGTGCCTTTACCCAACTTGCCCCGAGTCCCCAGATAAAGTGCGCCTTTTGGTCCGACAATTTCACATTGGCCAATTCGGCCAAAATGCCGGTGAACACCACGTCGTCCAAGTAGAAGCCGACAATTTCGTGACTGTGCGACAAAATGGCACTTATTGTGGCCGGAGTTGTCAAATAAACGGTGCCTTGCATAAAATCGGGGTACCAATCCAACGGATAAACATCCTCAGAAATGTACCTGACGAAAAACAAACATATTAATAGAAATTGGCAAAAATCTCCCGCCGAAATTCAAAATAAGCGTTCAGCTAGAAATCCATTTGTGCTTCCTAATCGTTTTCGACTGAGTTATGGCAACTCGTACAAAAGGCAACTGATAGAATAAAAATTAAAAAAAAAGCTTCTAAGCCTTTGTACCATTTGCAGGGTTATGAATTTTTTTATGCGGCGATATTTTGTCTCGGTGAGGTTTCGGGCGGCGAGATTTTTTCCCGTCCCCGTTATTTTTACTCCCAGTCCTAAATTGGCCCCAAGCTTGAATGCAATTTCCACCGACCATTTGCTGTTTTGATTCCGAATCGGTGCCGGATTGTAATAAATGTATCCGATATAAACAAGCGGATTTTGTTCGACAATTTGTCGAAATTTTTTCTCTCTCCAATAGGCCAAACGGCGAAGGTGGACGATGGAATCGTCGTCCGCTTTCATCACCCATTCGGCACCGGCACAAAACGACTGTTGCCATTGGAGGCCACCGTACCACTGAAAGGCAGTGATTGGTACAGTACCCACTTACATTGAAAATTATTAATTAAATTATATACTTTAATGTGTATGTGCGCATAAGTGTCGTTGAAGCCGTGCAAAAACACCAAATCTCCGTTCCTTTTCTGCTCCTCCGCCAATTTTTGCTGGATATTCTCCGCTTCTCCTTTGGATGCATCGGCGATCAAAAAACGAATCACTTCTCCGGGCACCCAAAAATAATGACTTTAATTAATTAATTAATTGATTATGCCAACTAATTAATTAATTAATTGATTATGCCAACCGCATCTTTCATCCACGTTTCTCGGATGCCCTTTCTCTTCTCAAACCCATCTCTCCGTGCCATTGACAACATAATGAGCGTGGTTTTTTCTGGACATTCCTTCTCAAATTCCATTCGGTATTTTAGTCGAAAGTTTTTAAATCGGACAATAAATTGCTAAATAATAATGAATCATTTTTAAAAAAAGTTTTTGAAATTAAAAAATTTAAAAAATGACTTTGTTTCTCCTTTCCTTCTGATCATTTTTAGCCTCTTCCAATTGCTCTTCTTTTTCCGCTGAATTTCTGCTCACTTTCCAATTTAACGTTGAGTTTATAATCTGTGGCACTTCGGTGTTGTACAAAAGCAAAATCAAAATGGCACCAACGCACAGAAACAGAAGAAAGTGCAACGGGGAGAAAGCCATCGGCGGAAGAGCCAAATCAATCGCCAATTAATTATTAATTAATTAATAGATGCTTTAATTTACGAGAAAAAGTGAGTTTGCATTTTTATGTTTGATGGCATGCATTTTGGCTCTTTACATTTTTAAATTTTACATGAAAATAGCACAAATTATTGACATCCGCCAAATTGTGGTGATGGTGGTGGCGAGAGTGAGTGACAACGTGTGAAATATGTGCATATAATAATAATGATGATGATGATGAGGGGGAGGGTGGGCATTGTTTACAGTCAAAGCCAACCAAAGCCAAAGCTATTTGCATTTCTGTCGAGAGTGGATTTGGGGAAAAGGGCGGAAAAGAGAGGGGAAGGAAAGGGTATCATTGAAAGCGGCAATGAAATTTTGGGGGTTTTTGTTTCATCTTTTTACGAAGAAAAAGCATTCATTCAATAAGCCACGAAAATTAGATGGCCCAGCAGCATTGTTGGGCTGACATTGTAAGGCCTTTGTGATTTTCTCAATTTCTTTAAAGCCAATGGAAACATTCCCTTTTGGTTACTTTTGCTTTAATTTGAGTGCCAATATTTTTTATGCAATTTTAAATGAAATTTATTTGATTAATGTTTATTAATAACAATAAATACAAAAAATTTATAAATTAATAATTTTTTCATGCAAAAAAATTATTCTTTTTGAAACAAAAAGCTGACGCACGAGCCCAAAAGGAGGAAAATGTTGCTGGGAATTACGAAGAAAAAAGACGAAATGATTCAGCAAAATTTGGGCGAAACATTTGTTAGTAACAAAAATATTATTTATTAATAACGGAATTTCTGATAAAAGTAAAAATTTTTTATAATAAAATAATAAATAAATATAAGCGCATTTAAATTTCACTTTTATAATAAAATTTAAGCGATTAAATTCATTATTATCAAACAGTTACAGCGCTTCAATTTATCTATTTTTATAAAAATAATTTTTTAAAGCTATAATATAATCATTAACAATTTTAGAAATAATTTTTTGTCGTCTCTTATTTTAAATTGACGTATTAAAAAATAGTTTAGGTAAAACGATGCCGATAGGTTCCACCAAAGAATTTTTCAAAATTTAACCGAATTTAGGAAAATTTTATTTTTATTTTCATCCTGGCAATAATTATTTTATTATAAATAAAATATTAACTTATTTTTTATGCTTTATCCTATATCGGAAGAAATCAACCATTAAAAACCATCTTTATAAAACTTAAAAAGTGCAACAAATTTCTGAAAGCCGAATTTAATTTGATTTCTAAAAAGTGCACACACTTCAAGAAATTGTTCGGTTTGTTAGCAGCAGATAATTATTGCCTCTTCCTTGTCTTAGTCTCATTAAAACGCGCCGTAAAATTCCGCCGGAAAGCCGTCGTCCAAATTAATGACAATTAGCGACAACAAATTTTGATCGCCAGACACTTAAGGACTCTCCTTCAAAAGGGTGTTCACTATCATCAAATGGCTTGAATCTTAAAAAGTTCAGAAAAAAAAAATTCTTAAGGGGTAGAAGAAATTTACGCAAAATGTTTGTCGTACAAATAAAATTTGTTTTGAATTGGTCAATTCACTTTTTAAAGGTTTAAAAATTTAATAAAATTTTGAAAATTACCAAAGGTCGTAAACAACCAACATACTGTAATTGGATTATCGTAAGTTTGTTCCCATATTAATTCCCGCTTAAATTTATCTTATCCCGTTTTCAACAAATTCTGATTCACTAACGCATTTTCAACTTTAGTACTTATTTCTTTTTTTTTCTCAAAAGCATTGGTCAAATTAATTTTATTAAAAAAATGCAAAAATGAAAATTCTGAGAAATCGTTTGTTTTAATTAAGAATCACAAACAATATGAGAATATGGAAAAATGTCTCTCTCTGCCTCTTTGTGCTAATGAATTAATTAATTAACGTGCACGTTCTCGATTTCAGTCTCTCGTAATGGTACTCATATTTCTTCACACTCTCAACTCCCCACATCGAAAAGGCCGTCGGCACTCCGCCAATGCATCCGCCGGTGTCATTGTCAAACTAAACATTTAACGGAGGCAATTAACTCATTTTGTTGTTGCTTGCATAATTTGGCTCTTACATTAACGCCCCAAACATGATGGATTCTTTGGTCGGACACCGTCACATTGGCCAACTCGGCCAAAATGCCGGTGAACACCACGTCGTCCAAGTAAAAGCCGACAATTTCATGGCTATGCGACAAAATGGCACCAATTGTTGCCGCAGTTGCCAAATAAACGGCGCCTTGGACAAATTCAGGGTATTTGTCCCCGGCGTACATGTCCATGGAGGCGAACCTGAAAAACGGAAGAAATCAAATCACATACGATCAGAGGAAATTTGCAGCCATTTTTTGGTCTTTTATTCCATAATTAACAGATAATTGCTGACCATTTGCTGCGTGTGTTTCGAAATGGGCTATGGTTGTGAAAAACGTGTCCAAAATAAACGAGCGGATTTTGTTGGGCAATTTGGTTGAATTTTTTCTCTTTCCAATAAGCCAAACGGCGAAGGTGGACGATGGAATCGTCGTCCGCTTTCATCACCCATTCCGCACCGGCACAAAACGACTGTTGCCATTGGAGGCCACCGTACCACTGAAAGGCATTGATTGGTACAGTATACCTTTGCATAATACAGTATCAATAGCATTTGTATTTATATAATTCAGTATTATTATACACCTTTAGGTGAATGTTCGTGTACATGTCGATGAAGCCGTACAAAAACACCAAATCCCCGTACTGTCTCTGCTCCTCCGCCAATTTTTGCTGCACATTTTCCGCTTCGCCTGGCGATGGGTCGGCCACCAAAAATCGAATCGTTTCCCCGGGCACCCAAAATTAATTAATTTAATTTAAATGACTTTATTTGTATTTAAATTGTACCGCGTCTTTCATCCACGTCTGTCGGATGCCCTTTCTCTTCTCAAAGGCATCCCTCCGCGACATGGACAGAATGATCAGTTTGGTCTGATCGGCGCATTCGTTTTCAAATTCCATGCGATATTTTAGCCGAATGTTTTTAAAGTGAATTTCAAATTGCTGAAAAGAAAAAGCATCGTTACCATTTTTAAATTAGCATTCAAATTACCTCATTCTCCTCGTCTCTTTTTTCGCTTTTTTCCGTCCCATTTTTCTCCAATTCGTCCCCCATTTTCCGTGCCGTCGTCGTCCCCTGCCAATTATCCGCTTTTTTATATTCTTTGACATTTATTTGTCCGTTTTTGTTGCCATTGCTGAACATATCATACACCAAAAAGGACGTTATGCAAAAGAAAAGCAGCAAAATGCCAATTCGATTTGTGCTCATCTGCGGAGGAAATTTTACAAAAAAAATCATTAAAAGAAAATTCGTTATTCAATTCAATGTTTGTGACCAAAAAGCCCATATGTACTGCATACCAGGGCTTACATGTTTATTTTTTCGAAAAATGACAAATATTTCAGCAGAAGAGAATAGGCGACCCAGGGAAATTGAACGAAATTTGGTTAACCATTTTATCAAAAAAAAAAAAAAAACCATTTTTGAATGTTTTTGTCAAAATCAATTATAATGCCAACATATGAAATGTTAAAATTCAAATTCCAAAAAATATTGACAAACCCGCAAAAGTACAAAATCGACAAGCTCAAAAACAATGGGTTTCGTTTATGTGTAAAATGATTGCAATGATCAATATACATAAAAACAAATGTTGTCATCCAACATTGAGGGATGAATTTCTTTCTTTTTTTTTGTTAGAATAGTTTTGCTCATTGTTATTAATACTAAAGCTCGACACAACCTCTGGATCCAGGCCTGGATTTTTCCTTAGTGCGGTTTCAGGTCCAGGCCATTTTTCAGAAACCTGAGGTTTTCCTGGACCTGGACTTTGGTCCAAGAAACACAGGCCCAGGCTTGTTTAAATCTAATATTTATTAATACACACAAAAAAAAATGTTTTTAGAAGAAATTCTATTTTTTTTTCATGGAAATTCACCCAAATAATGACGATTGTCTCAAGGAGCGATTCATTCGATTAACGCGTTACGTTGCGTACCTCCTTTTCGATCTGATGGAGGCAAACGAAGTCAGTTTCGGGGTGATTGTGCATCAAAGTAAACGAAATTTACCAATTCCCATCTTCATTTTTGGTTTTTAACTATTTTTACAGTTTCCAAAAAATGGATTAGTGATTCTGAAAAACAATAAATTCGCACAAATTCACAAAGCGTCCATTTTGAGGCATAAATGCAAGAATTTATGATAAAATCCCGTCAAATGAATCAACCTGAGAATTGAGTCGTGTGATTTTGCGTGCCTTTTTGTTCATGGTTAAAATTTTGGTTTGCGATTTCAAAATAATAGTGCTAATTTTATGTTTTTTTTTCAATTTTCTCCGTCCTTTTTTAAGACAACATCCCTTCGCCTGTCCGCCTTTTCCGCACTGCTCAGTCAGCAGCATGTTTTTGACGACGACGAAACCGATGCCAACGGTTGGCTGGCGCCGTCGCGGGCGAATGCGACTCGCAGACGCAAACGGACGGGCAAATTGGTGGCGCAATTGGTTGGCATTGTGTCCACCTTTCTCGACGCCCAATTTGAGTTGGCTTACTGTAAGTGGTCATTTCGCCCTTTGAGTTTTTTTCATTTTCGTGCGATGAAAAAAGCAATAATTCTTATTTCCAGCCAATATATCCCTCGTCCATTTTTGGAATTTGAATTTATAGGGAGTTTCCTGTTTCCTTAAAAAGGTTAGATTTGTGGATAGCGCCGGTGGGCCTTGGCTGGAAAATTTGTAAATTTTAGCGAAACAAAAAAGCGAAAAAGTTTTGCGATTTGTTAGATTTTGGCAAAGGTACAGTTTTGTGGTTTCTTCGAAAAATAAATTTAAAAATTTTCTTTGTATTTTTTCTGGTGTAGAAAAATGCGCTGATTACGAATCTGAGCTCGGATTTTGGAAAATCCATGATTTTGTCTATGATTTTTCCGTCAAGTACATGATTTTTTCTAAAAATTTATTATTTTTAAAAATTTTATTTCCTATGAATTAAGGGTAATAAAATGAGCTGTTCATCAATCTGAACTTTAATTTCGTTAAATCAATGTTTTTGTCTATGATTTTTCATCAAGTGTCACAAAAAAATAAATTTGCAGCCAAGCGGACTCGAACCCCAGACCCCCTTCATATATGGCCCCTAAAGGCCAGTAATTAAATTTCAAAAAATCGTAAAAAAATAAAAACTTGACTTCTCCAGACATTCAATAGCTCATTCGAAAGCTCTTTTTAAGCTCTACAACATTTGTGTATTGGTTTTTTAAGCCCGACTAATTTCCTTAAAGTTTTAGAAAAAATCATGTACTTGACGGAAAAATCATAGACAAAATCATGGATTTTCCAAAATCCGAGCTCAGATTCGTAATCAGCGCATTTTTCTACACAAGAAAAAATACAAAGAAAATTTTTAAATTTATTTTTCGAAGAAACCACAAAACTGTACCTTTGCCTAGATTTTTACAGCATTTCTAAGCCAAGTTTGAAAAGAATCACCTCTAATAAGTTTTATTGATTTTTTAGGAACATTCTTGCGCTTTTATAAAGAATAATTGGAAATGTATTGGACTTTTCAAAAAAAAAAAAAATTTTTTTTTTTGGCCGTGACGGTCGTTTTGCATTCGAATTTCATCTCTCCCTCCCTCCAACCTCAACTGCTTTTTCGTTATGTTGCACTTGGTGTGTTTCAGTGTCCGATGTCAACGACTATGTCATTCGGCTGCGCGAGTGCTCGGTGTCGTGCAGCGAATCGCAACTGTCCGCCGAGGGCCGTGCCGACCCGACAAACGCGTGGTCCCATTGCCAAGCCATTCTGTTCCTCAACCGAATTGGGATGCATTTAATTGACGAAAAAACGAGTGATGAATTGAGCGCCGCGATTGGACGGAACGGCGCGGAGGAAAACGAAGTGCAATGCCCATTTGAACAGCTCGACGAAGACGACGAGTGAATGTGAAGGGAGGATGGCCATTAATCCATGAATGACCACCCCTCGGGGGTCCATCCTTCCGTTAAATGAATTCGTTACCAAAATTAGACCATTTTATTCATTGTTTTGTTTATTATTCAATCCCATGCTTATATAAGCTATTCGTCTTACTATTATACCAATGTTATTCTATTGATTAAATAAATAATAAAATTAATTTTGTAAAAAGGTTCGTATGAGATTAATGTTCCCTTTCTCATTAAATAACAACATGCGAACAATTTCTAGGCAAGAACCTCGAAAAAGTCACCTCCCTGTCCACGAACTCCGCCGACTTTACAAAGGCTCGGGAACAATTCCAAAATCAAATTGGTTTTTGAGTTTTTAAACAAATTGCCTAGCAAAGAAAAAAGATGCATTTGTATATGAAATTGGACACTTATTATGGTATCTATATTTAAAAAATATTCAATAATTTATCGAGCCGTGGCCGTCCACGTACATTTTGCTGCCGGTAATGCCGTGTACTGTACTTTTTGGATTATGCAAAAGTTTTTACTGAGACTACTTGCCGGGAATGGCCAATTTGGCTAAAGACAATGGCCAAAGAGGGAGCAAAGGCCAACAGAAAAATTCGATTTGAAGGATATGCATAATTATTTTAGAAAAATCATTTAATTTATAAATGGACAAAAATAAAAAGAACTAGGATTTGTAATCCATTAATTAAGGTAATTATATTCTTCGATTAACCACTGTTTCCGATTTCACTTTGTTTTATGATTTTTCTTTTCTTTCATGTTTGTTCTGAACTTCAGACATAAAAAAGCCGAATAAAATAAACCCATTACTACAGATGCTCATTTGTCATAATTCCTTTTAAATTCATTTTTCTTGAGGGTCCATTCTGATTTCGAAATTGCATTGTCATAGGTCATTATCACTTGCTTTGATCAATTCACCTAATTAGTGAATTAATTTGCTGCTGAAATTCCCCCGGCGCCAATCTCTCAAACGATTCACAATTTTTCTTTATAAGTCTTCTCTCAAATGCTTTTCATTTTCTTTGTTTCTATTTTCGCTATTCTCGCATTCCAAATTCATTTTTTGGCATTTGCAATTCCCGAAAATGGCATCATTGGCGAACCATTCGTCGACTGTGGTGGAAATTTTATTGAAGTGGCAAGTCTATTATACAAATATTAAAAAACACCGAAATTTAATATATTAAATAAATAATTATTTAAAAGTTTCTATTTATTTTCATCATGTTGTTAACCACTTTCATCGTATTTTATTTCTTTATTTTTCTGCAAATCATCGATATATAATTAAATTAGTCATAATTGGCTTTATAAACAACCAATGTTCGCATTCTTATACATATGTCATCATTGGGACCCGCCCTGAGCTTTTTCAAATTTCATCGGGAATAATTAGCAACGGTATTTCCTCGGATCCCGAGTCGGGATCCCTCCCGACCATTTCACGCCAATCCCGCGGGATTGAGCCACTATAAATTTTGGCACAAAACTGAAAGAAAAATTGAGTTTAAGCAAATCCTGATAATCCCGCTGGATGCCGAAAAAAGCCTTGGGATCGATCTTGATCTGGACGGGACTCCGATTCGGGATCGCGATTCGGTCGGGATTCCGCTGACCTCAGTTGTCCGGTCTCTACTTCTCACGTATAGTCAAAACGCACTTTTTATTCAGCGTTTTGACACTCGCAATCCCTTCGTTGGCGTAGTGTTTGTTGAAGGTCAATTCAAAGAGCCGCGCTGTCGTTCCGTTTTTGTCGATGAGAGTGCCATTGGACGCGGGGCGGCACGGAATGCGCAAATTCGACTGTCCTTTGGCACGTGCGGCATAAAGCACACAAAAAGGGTCATTTTAAATTGAACAATAAACAAATTAGCTGTTTTGGTTTTATTATTATTTTTTTTTTGTCAATTTTAGAATTTAGGAGGATTATCCCCGGGGCGTTTTCCTCAGTGTGCGTTTGGTGGTCGCCTTTCATGCCCAATACCTCTCCAAATTGGACAGGGTTTACGATTTGCGATGCTTTTACATGGAAATGGAGCACGAGTTGGAGAAACCATTCACAGTCAGGTGTTACTCATTGGAAATTATATTATTTTGAAATTTTTTTTATCCATTTTTATTATTTAAAATATTTATTTATTTTCTTAAGAATGAATCCTCCGACAATGCACAGCAAACAAATTCAGATGCCTAATTGTCGATATGAAGTCAATCTTTTTAATTTTATATGGCTTACATTCTAAAAGTAATTAAAGCAATTATTGCACAAAATCTGTTACAGATAAAATGCAATTTTAATTTTTCGTGTTTTTCGGCCGGAATCTAGAATTTTTTTTTGAGCTTCAGGAATGTAAGCTGCTTCTCCATAAGATTTTCTAATAGGAAAGTCCCATTTTTTGAAAAAAATAAAATAAAAATGAAATTAAGAAAAGAAAAAGGAAAATTATTTTATTGGATAATTTGGATGACATTAACAAGACTAAGTAATTTAATGAGAATTTGACAATGTTTGCCACTAGGACATCATTCGCGAACAATTAGACTTTAATTGGACTATTATTCCCAAATGTCGGCGTAATAAAATAAAAGGTCCATTGACTTTTTTGGTACATATGTATTTCCATTGTTTTACATATTTCGAATTTTTTGAGAATTGATAGAAATTTCTTATGACTGTCAAAAAAAGAAATTTGTTTTTTTAAGTTATTCTTACATAAAAATCTCATCTTGAATACTCATTGTCAAATTTTGAAGGTGTTAAGCGAAGGCCCCAACGGTCCGCCCGTTTATTACGCAACGGTTGGCCAAATGGTGAAACAATTAAAATAAAATATATTTTGGTAAAACCTATTTTAAAAATTGTCATTTTCGATTTATCACAAATGGACTTGCGAAGCGAATGGGCCCAACCAATTTTGCATGACTGTGGTAAAAATAATTAAACAAATATTTCATTTAATTATCCAAAAATGAATTGCTCTCACAGCATTCGTGCTTTGCCGACGATGGAAATGGAGACAAAGTGCAATTAATCGACGAAAAAGGGTGGGGGAAAGTGGGGGGGAGGGGGAAATTAAAAAAATAAATAAATAAAATATTTTTAAATAAAAGAAAAATAATTTAAATTATTTTTCAATGGAATAAATAAATTTAAATATTTATTTTAAATTAAAAAAATATATGTTAGTTGCGCCCGTGACAAATATTTGTTACAAAATTTGGAGTACGTCTCGGATTTGATGGTCGGCAAAGAAGCGCACGTCTACAAATATGCAGACAGACAAAAGTATGGAGAATAATTTGTTGGGACTAGGATTTTTGCTGGCAAAAATGCCACCATATTTTGAAAATATTTTTCAATAAATTTGAAAATTGAGTGAGTTATTCTTTTACACTGGTAAAAATGCCAAATTTTTGATCTTTTGGTATTAAATAATAATTACGGATCTGGTTGAAGCCGAAAATCTCTGTAAAAATAACGAAATGGCTTAACGGTTCAACAATGCCAAAAGAACCGTCGGGAAATTTTAGCAAAATTTGTCATACAATCACAAATTTCTTCCAACTTTACCATCGTATAAATTTCGTGTAAATTGCAGAAATTAAAAATATTTTTTTCAAAGCATTTTAACTTTTTATTATTTTAAAAAATATTTGGCATTTCAAAATAAGAAATGAATTATATATATATATATATTATAAAAATGAGATTTTCATTTGAATTCAAATTTATTGAAACCAAAAAAATTTAAAATTATTTTTAATTTTTAGTATTTATTTCGATTGCAAAATTTCGCTGAGCGTCAAAGAGCCGTTCTGCCAATTTTGCCCCGTGCCGAACTGTGCGGACCCTCCGCGCCGAAAACATTACAATTTCATTAACAGAAAACGAAAGTTGACAAAGCGACATTTGGAGGAAGAAGAAAAGAGTGATTAAAAACAAAAGAATAATAATTATTATTAAAGGAATATTAAAATGGGAAAAAATTATTAATAATTTTTGAGCCATGAAAATTTGAATGGCGAATATTTCTTTCTTTTTTAGAGAAAGAATTTAATTTAGAGTTTGAATGTTTGAATGTTTAATTCTAAATACTGACTGTGTATATTTTTATTCTTATTTTTCCCTCTGTACCTTTTTTTCCGGCATTCTTTTTTCTAAATTTTTTATCGGCACAGATGGCTTTATCTGTTTTCTCGAATTTTTTTTTTTTTTGACAATAGCACGGCCGAGGCGAGTGGACAGAAAGATTTAAAAGGAATGAAAAAACCGGTAAAAAGTACCGTGGCTTTTTGCTATTCATTGAGAAAAAATATAAATTTAACAACAATGAAAAAGTAATATTTCCAATTAAGCAAACAATTAATTAATTAGTTAATTGACTCTGTTCCATTGCTTCTCCCTTTCCCCCATGGGAAGTGTCGAATTCTGCGAATAAAGCGATGGGGCTGTTTCTCTGCTGACGAGCATTGGCCCCGTCCTCGTCATGGCAAATGCGAAATGCCTTTGGTCGAAAATGGAAGCGGTGGGGAAGAAATAGTCGGCACGGTGAGGGAGCGGCGCGGATATTTCAGCGGCGGATGTTCCGCTGCAATTTGCTGAGTTTGGCCGTCGCCGATTGTCCCGCGCCGTTCTCGCCCATTTCCCCTCTCGACAATCAGTGATTTGCTGCTGCTGGTCGTTCTCGGCATTGGCACCGCTGCTGCTGCGCTTACGGTGTGCCAACGTTAAAAGGACCGGCAAAATGACCAATCCGTGCAGAAGGCCAAGCGAAATGACCAAAACGGTGGTTTTGAAGAAGGAGCGAACTAATTTGAGTTGAAAAAGCGTACATTAAAACTTAATTTCTCGCGTCTGCACACAAAAATAAAGAAAGAAAAACCGAATTTGGATGCTTTTTTTTTATTATCTCTAAGAATTATATTATTTTAGTAGTCATTAAAGAAATCCAGTAAAATTTTCTAAAATTGTTGAATATTGGACTCAATAATTCTCAAATTTTTAGCATTCAAAACGTATAATTGAACAGTTTGAGAATATAAAAAGTAAAATTTATGTTGAGAGATTCCATTTTTTGAAATATATTTTTTGCCATTCTTTAATTTGAACAGACTTACAAATGTAACTCTCAGTGTGGGCCAAAAAGGAAACGCCGAGAATGCTGGTCGCCGCACTTTGGCATATTGGAGTGCCGACCGCATAGAGAGCATTGCCCACTGAAAAACTATTTATATAACTTAATTATTTTTCATAAATTTATTCAAATTTTTTAGAAAATATTTATATTTTAATTATTCAAGAAACTAGTTTTTTTTTTAAAATAATTTTTAAGTGCCATTTCTCACTTCTCTCCACCGTATTTCTTCCGCTGTTCCTTGGCTGTTCTGCCGTTAATTGTTTCTGCTGCTTGTGCTGCTGTTCGTTGTCATCAGCGTCGCTTCGAGAATAATTATACGCTAAATGAGCAGAGAAATCCACACAGAAGCCGATGCTCTGATGGGGGAATTGATTAATTTGATTGAAAAGGATTATTTGATTGGGCATTAGCCACGGTAATCAGAGGGCTTTGAAATTAATATTTTCAATTGTGCCATTAGTGGGCTAACAAGAAAAAATGAGTCAAACTAAAACTGGATTAATTGCTGAGCAATAACTCAATTGACTAATTAATTGTAGTAATTACCATTATGATGGTGACCATGGACACAAAGTCAAGTCGAATGGAGAGGAACGGCATCAGGCCAAGAACGCCCAAATTGGTCGAGACGGTGGAGAAGGACACCCAAAGGGCGGAGATGGGCTCGGGGATCAGCAGCAGAGAGACGATCACAACGGCGAAGCCGGCAACAGCGATGGAACAGACAGTGCCCGGAAGAAGGGCATCGAATTGCTCGGCAAACTGAGGGAAAAGTGAATAGTCAAGTAATATACCTACGGGGGGGGGGGTAATTAGGCTTATATCTTATCCATTAAATGTCATTCCATTTTTAGTTTGCCATTTGACCTGGAAAAAGTCGGCATAAACTCCGGTGGGCAATTCGCTGGACTCGGCCAACAATCGGAAGAGGTGCATGGCGCGGGACTGGTTTTGGAAGCCAACGAAACGGAGACGGACAGCGACTAAACGAATGGCGAATGACTATTTAGTGAAAAATGGAATGGATCGGCACAACCTCTGCATGCCTCCAGACTTTGGCCGTCATTTGTGAAGCGGATATCCCTTAAAAAGGCGTGGGATAAATGCCATTTGCAAAAGCATCGGGTGGGTGGTGGTCCCTTAGTATCACAGCCCACCCATGCCCTGATCAGCTTCCTTTTATGCTGATCATTGTTGAAAAGATAACAAAATTGAAATAAATTTACCATTTTAACTTTGAAATTACCTACCCCACCTTCGGTACTTTCTGTGCGTTTTCATTTTCAGAAAATTCTTTAGCCTTGGCACAAAATTTTTGGTGCTGGTGAACTGTCCTTTGACGTGATAAAATTGCAGAAACACGCGAAGCCTTTAAAATGGGGCTAAATCTGCCGAATTTCCTGCACATTCACTTGCCACGAGTCGGCTGCCCCTGTGAATTCGGTGTGCTCGTACAATTCTGATTTGGTCAGCAGATCACTCAAATTCAAACGGTGCTGCCAATTTTGATCACCAACCGATTTCCTTCTCCAGAACGAGCCAAAGCCGACGATGGCCCAAATTAATGCGAGACAAATTGTGCATCCACACGTGCAGGTGGCCGCCGTGGTCTGAATATCAATTTTTTCAATAAGAAATTCTATATATTTACATTGAAGTTTCAATTGCATAAATTTAGCTGAGGACAAACCCGGAAAGTACTGCTCCGCCTCGAGTAAAGCCTTTTTTCCATTCGAATTGTCCGGTAACAAATCCAACGGTTCCAAACCAATTTCAATGTTCAAGCAGCCATAAGCGGAGATCAACTGATAAATGAGCACAATGAAGAAGAAAATTAAGAGACGGATGAGAAGCTGACCAGGTAAAAGCCGAAGAGAAAAAGGACGAGCGATTGGACGAATTTGTTGAGCAGAAAAGGCGCGTAATGGGAGCGGAAGAAGAGGGAAAGTGCCAAGTTGTGGGAAGAGCGAAGCGGAGGGGCAACACCTTGGCATTTGGGGAATGGAGTGATGAAACCGAAAAGCATAACAAAACACTGCCTAATTTCAAGACCAACAAATGATGGGCTCGAGACTTGGGGGATTAAGTCTCGAAATTCAACTATTATCCTTCGTTGTCACTGTACTTCTTTCCTTGGCTTACCGCGTTTTGCCCATTTATCAACTGCGAACACTGAACTGCCAAATTTGGTGCTGCTCCGGCATATTTTACGCATTGTTAGGCAGTGCCGTTGCTGAACCTCACGAAGGCAAGTGAAATTCATCAGAGCGGCAAACAAAGTCATCTGATAAACGTAGCAAAAGAGCAGAGTGACGGCGCAGAACAGACAAAATATCTGGAAAAGGGAGTGAACGAAAGTGAGAGAAATTGAGAGACGCACAGACGAACCTGTACACTGGGGAAGGGAGTCAGACAGCCGACAGAGAAGGAGAGGAAGTCGGTGAGGAAGGTGATCAGAAAGGGGCGGGGAAATGATCAGAAACGACTAGCAGGGGAAGTGATCAGAAAAGGGCGGGGAATGATCAGAACAACTCCCAAGGAGAGGTATATTTTTAGATCGAATGGGATCGGGATTACGCAGGATTTTCTCGGGATTCTAATGATACCGTAATTGAAACACCGGCGTCACCGAAAGTGTGCGCCATTCGCTGTTCAAAGCTCAAATAGGGCGAAGTGGAACGCCAAGCGGCCAACAAAATGAACACATTATCCACTCCGATGGCTTAAAATGGGGCGGAAAATGCGGAGGGCAACAGAAAAATGAAAAGCACAGAAAATGATGAAAGGCATGGCGAGAACGACGGAAGTGAGGGGAAAGCGGAGGAGCAGCAGAAGACCGGTGCCGGCGGAGATGGCCAAAGCGACGGACAAAACGCCGGACAGAGCGAGCAAAGGGCGCGAGAAGACGGACGAGGAGCAGCAGCAGAACACCACGGAGAGCAGAGACACGGACGCGAAGCAGGGCAACAGCCAATGCCGAAGCCGACGCTGGTCACGCGCCGACTCGGCCGCCAACGTTTCATAGGTCCACCTGGGGAAACCGCCGGAGGGAACTAATTAGGCATGGGTATGGC
This sequence comes from Heterodera schachtii, assembly GCA_023374025.1. Lineage (NCBI taxonomy): Eukaryota > Metazoa > Nematoda > Chromadorea > Rhabditida > Heteroderidae > Heterodera > Heterodera schachtii. Next base: position 917,365 of record SIJG01000021.1, read on the forward strand.
CAGAAATCTTTTCCAAATTTTGGGTATTTTTAACTTTTTGAGTTCCAAATTAAAATAAAGTTAACAAAATCCGAGCCACAGTATTTTGTTTTCCAACAAATCTTTGTTTATCCTACAAAATATCCGCGCTTAGATTTTATTAATGCGTTGCTTAATCCAAGGAAAGGAATTTACCAATTCGCTTTGATGTGAGGCGAATAGAAATGGTCGAGGAACTAAAATAAAAGTGTGAATCCATTTGCTTGCGTTTTGCTTAATCCTTCTCCTCCTCTCCACCTGTGCCAATTTCAGCTCCCATTTCTCGGCATTTGCTTCTTCCTCCTCTGTGCCGTGTTTCAATGCGTACGGTAACATCAGTGCCTTTGCACCGGCAATTTTCCGAGTGTCCGGCTCCAAAGAGAGTCCGCCGAGCAATCCGCGAACGCCGCTGCCGAGGGCATCCAACGAAAGAGAGTTGAGAAGCTGGGCCATGGACGAATCAATGGAAATGCTTCCATTGACGTGGGCTCCATTGTTGGTCAGCGCATCCATCAAAATTTGCTGGCTTTTCAGGGACGAGTCCAACAACAGTTTGACCAGCTCCAACAACGGGTTGGACACGCACAGTTCGTCCTCAACCGGCACATTCGTCCGATTGTGCCGCGTGTCGTCAAAAAGCAGGGACATGGCATTGTCCAGCGAGTCGGGCAGGGGAAAGCGGACACAAAGGGACGGATAGTCAATGGGAGGAGCGGCGGACCGCGGGTCGGCGGATTGGTTCTCGTCAATTGTAATTGCTTGAATGATGGACCAGAGTTTGACAGAAGCTGAAATTTATTTGGAAAATACAAAAAGCTAACCGAAGAGTTTTGGTCGTCTGTTTACCCTTTAATGTTGCCGCTTTTAAAATGTCGCCTTTGTCAACCGCCGTCACAATAATGTAACCCATACGCCTCATGTCATATCTGAAATTTGGTGAACAGAATTAGATTTTATGAACAGAACGCATTAATTGGCATCACTTAATTTAATAATCACCTTTTTTGAAAAGGTATTTAAAATTACTATTTTAATTGGTTGCATTATAATTTAAATAATATCTTCGGCTGGCATAGAACGGGTCCGAGTCGTTTATGTGAAAAAGATCGCCCAACTCGCGCAGTTCGGCACGCGCACGCGCATTGGTCGGCGTGTACAGCTCCAAATTGTCCTTGAGCAACGCGTCGGAAAGGCGGAGAAGGCCCAAACTGAACAAAGCCGACGAAAGAAGCGGAAGGAGGACGAAAGGGACGGGACGGAGGAGGACGAAGCGAATGTGAGAGGAGAAGCAACGGGAGAGGGCACGCTGGGGACAGACCAAACGCATTTTGGCAAATGATGAAATAAATATTGTAAACAACAAAACAAATAAAATAGTAATAAACAAAATATTTCTTTATTTATATATATAAATTATTTTAATTTATTTTAAATTTTAAGTTCACTAATTTTAAATTTAAACGATAAATTTGACTTGGAAATGCGCTTTAACATTTTGTTAAAGATTTTTTCCGAGATTTTTTCGATAAGCTCTGAAGCAATAGGTATTGAAAAAATATTTCAAAAATAGAAGTATGAAAAGAATTATTAAATATTTAACCCTTTAAATGTATTTCATATATTGTTAAAATTTTTTCATAATTTTAATCGGTCCCATTTTACTTAATATTACTTCTTTTTTATACTTTTTTGTAAATTTTTTACCAAATTTCTAAGTTTTATTTAACAGATTTCCGCCAAGAATTTTTTTTTTTGTCAAATTGAACATAATAATATTTAAATAAAAGAAAATAAAAAATGGCAAAAACTGATGATATGGTCAAAGAAAAATATATTTATTATAATAATAAAAAAAGCACTGCTGACAAATGAAAGGGCCAATCTCCCAAATAAAAATTCAATTTCTTCCCCGAGAAAAGCGCTGCGTTAAACAAAAGCGTCTGCTTAAAGTGCGCCGCCGCGTGTCCCCCCGCCGTCGCCAGCAGCGGATTAAATGATCAAAGCGTACCGATCGCATCAAAAATAGACCGATGAGTCCGCTGCTGCGGTTGCTCCTCCCGCCGACTGTCCGGTGACATTCGACCTTTCCCGCCGCGTGTCCCCCCCCCCCCCCCCCATTCGCACCATCACAACAATTGGGGGCACTTTGGATGGATTTGCTCGGTTGTTCCTCTCATCGGCGGAACGGCCGACCATTTTGGCGAAGGGTTGGCGGTGAATTGCACTGGGGGGGATGGATTTTGTGGGATTTTGTTGAAAGGACGGCTTCGATTTGGGGGGGGGGCACCTGCCTTAAAAGTGTTCTCGTGTTTTGCTCGTCGTTCGAGTGGAGAGGCGCAACGCAACTTGGCGGCGGATGATTTGGTTCATCCCCGGCGGGGATTTGCTGCTGCTTTCTCTGTGTGTATTTGGGTCGTTTTCGTCGATGACCTGCACTCGGATAAAGCGAGCGCCGCCAAAGCGCGAGCAGAGCAATCGCCGGCGCAGGGCGCGCGGTTGGCTGACAGAGGGGTGATGACATTATTTGTACGAAGCAAATTTGGAGGATAATTCGACCCAAAATTTGGAAATGGGGAGGGGTGAACATAAAGCACAGAAAAACAAACAAACGCTCAACGGATTTTGCTTTTCCCATTCTGTGATACCAAAAAAGTATCTCAAAAATCTGTTCGTACTTTTCCAAAAAAACCGAAAAATACAAGAAAGAGGGATATAATAAAAGTGAAAGAATTGTGAATGGGTAGCTTAGCGTGGACTTTGTTAATGTTTTTTTTATAAAATTGAAAGTGGGGCCCGGAAATGAATTTAGACATTTCCGTCCAGACATATTTTGGATTGTACCTTAGTCAAAGGGCATGTCATTGAGATAGAGAGGAAGAAGAAGCTTCTCGAGGCGATAATTAATCCAAATGATCATTCAAATGATCATCAATAAAAATATGATGCATATTAATTTATTAATTTATTTGTGTGTTTGTATATTTTTGCATGTGATCGACTAGACTTTTGCGTCACTTTTAAAAATGTAAACAAAACATTTTTAGTAAAATCCCGTATATAAAGCATACGAATGTAAGAAATTATATTATTATTTTTTCAATTAATTTCAAATCGAACAACCCAAAAAAAATAAAATAATGAATTTTGCTGCGAATGTTTTCACTGCTTTTCTAATTGTTGTTTTGGTGCAATGCGTTTTCGGAGGTGGCTGTTTTTCGAGTGGGTCTTCGTCTTCGTCGTCCTCCCATGGGTCATACGGAAGACACCAAGCTGCTCTTGCAAAACACACAAGTCAGTGACAGGAGAAGGACGGGGGCGGGGCATACGGTAGCGACAGATACCGTACCCCCATTTAAAATTTAGATAACGAATAAAGCCTTACTTTTCAATTCAGGTGCAAGAAATGAACTATTCGGCAAGCTCAAGACGACAAAAAAGAATGACGGCGGAGGGACGAGCAAAAACACCGCCGGAGCTTCATCAAGCCGTGGCACAACAAACCGTGGCACAACAAACCGTGGCACAACAAACCGTGGCACAACAAACCGTGGCAAAGGCAAAGCAAGAAAATAAACGATCAGAGAGAGAAAGACAGACAGATGAAATGGGATTGATCATTAACAATGTTAGATTCAATATACAGTTATTTGGGGCTCAAAATCTTCTGATTCCATATTTTGTTTTGATGGACAGTGTTAGAAATAAATATGCAAAAAAAGTTTTTTAACTTGGTTTAGTGTTTGTATGATTGGGTTCTGTAAAGAGCCCCTCAGTTAAAGCGACCCTATTGACCCACGAAGATTAAAAATTTACAAAAATCGCTTTATTAATTTTTTTTAGAAAAAAATTGGTAATTTTTTTTAAAGAAAAGAAAACATAACATTTTGAGGTAATAGTGTACTTTGTACCCCCCCTTTTTTGAAAAAAAAATTTCAAAATTTTTTTTCGAAGTAAATTTGTTTTATAGGTTTTCAGGGTCGTAGAATTCAATTCTGACATCTATTTCGACTCATTCGAACCCCAAACCCGGATTTTCGAACATTAAAAAAAAATTTTTTTTCAAAAAATGCAAATTTATGTGCCAAATTCAATAAAAATGCACGAATAGTGATCGCGATTGGGACAGATGCAACCTAAGTTTTGGATTTTGTAGTGTTTTCAGCTTTTGACATACCCAGCTTTTTATTCTTGCTAATATGGCTGCATTAAACGAGCTTCAAAATTTTACGCTTAAAAAATTGAACGAAAAATTGGCGTCGGAAGATGGTGACTTTGACGAGTGGCTTGAACAGTCAGGACTTCTGCATGCCCGTCGTACGTGTCCACGGTGTCACGGAGAAACGTCAATCAAAGTGATTTGCGATCGTAGATATGGAAATTGGCGATGCAAGACAAAGAATTGTCGGAAAGAAACAGGATATTTCGTTGGAACTTTTTTCGAAGGTTCTACTTAATTTTGACGCAAAACCGGTTTTCGAATTAGGGTCAAAATTATCGACAAAACAAATTTTTGAATTGATGTATCTGTGGGCACGTAAATATGGTACAATTGACGATGTCCAACAAGAAACCGGTCATAGTCGACGAATCGTCATTGATTGGTTCAATTTTGGACGGGATATATGTGCCGAATTTTTCGTACGCCACCCAATTGCGATTGGAGGCCCAGGTTTACACAGTCGCCTTTGTTAGTATCTTTTTTCTGTAGGATGCGTCGTAGAAATAGACGAAACGCTTGTAGTAAAAAGGAAATACGGAGTCGGTCGCGTACTGAAGAAGCAAGACGTGTGGCTGTTCGGTGGAGTGGAACGTGACTCCAATTGGGAGCGCGTCTTCATGGTTCCCGTGGAGTCGCGTAGCGCTAACCGACTCATCCCACTCATCCAACAATATATCCTTCCGGGGACAACTATTGTTTCGGACGAGTGGCGTTCATACCGTGGAATTCCAAATCTGCCACAAAATTATACACACTTAACGGTCAACCATTCTCAGAACTTTATCAATCCGGGAAATCGCCTTGCACACACACAAAACGTTGAATCGATGTGGAAAAAATTGAAAAGGAATTTTAAGCAACAATTTGGGAACAAAACGGAAACATACGACACTTATTTCCCGGAATTTGTCTGGCGTCAGCGATTTGGCGACAATAAGAACGTGTTTTATCATTTTTGGTTGCATGTTTCTCAATTTTATCCATGCGAATAATTTTTCGCGATCACTATTCGTGCATTTTTATTGAATTTGGCACATAAATTTGCATTTTTTGAAAAAAAAATTTTTTTTAATGTTCGAAAATCCGGGTTTGGGGTTCGAATGAGTCGAAATAGATGTCAGAATTGAATTCTACGACCCTGAAAACCTATAAAACAAATTTACTTCGAAAAAAAATTTTGAAATTTTTTTTTCAAAAAGGGGGGGTACAAAGTACACTATTACCCATTTTGAGTTATAGGCGCCACTTTGAGAAATTTGAAATTTTCAATTCGAAAAATATATTTTTAAAATTTTGCCCAACCTTTCAAATTCATAAACATCTGAATCAATACGCTGCTCAATCCAAATTTCAAAAAAAAAAATTCCGATCGGATCCGTTCATAATTAAAATGCAAATAATGAGTTTGAAAAGGAGTAATAATTTGTTCAAAAAATTTTGTTACTTTTTCCCCAATTTCCAAAATAATTTTTCACTCTAACCCCAATTCTGAACAGCGTCTATAAAATTCTCGCATTTCGAGTTTAATGCGCGAACGAGAAGCCCAAAAAAGGTAAGAATGCAAGAAAACGAGGATAAAATAAATCCCTGGTCCGTACCAGGGGTGGGACGCGACCGCGGCAATTTGAATCCGCGATGCGCGATCTGCGACCGCGGGATTTTTTTTTTTGCGCGGCGCGCCGCGGATTTTTTGGGACAAAAATTTTATTAAAAAATTTATTGAAACGATTGTATTTTTTGAATATTTAAATTTTAAATAAAAATTAAAATTATTCGTTTCAAAATTCCAATTTTTCCCGTCGAAGCTGACAAAAACCTTTAATTTTTCTTTTAAAAAATGGCTTTAAATCACAAAATAGGTCATTTTTTACAAAATCTTTTATCAAATTGTATTCAAATTTTCAAAAATTTTCCCGGCGGCGCCTGTTGGCACCGCCGGACCCAACCCCATCTGTTCCCAAAGCTTTTTAGAAAGAATGCGCCGAAAAAACGGTTTAAAAGGCAAAAAAATCATAGGGTTTGCGTGCTGGAACCCCTTCGCAAATTTGGACACTGACTTGCCCCCCCCCCCCCCCCCCCTCCATCCAATCCCGTCACGAATTTTGTATGCACCGGGATTTTAATTAATTCTTTATAATAAGGAAATTTTAAAAAGTTTAAAAAATGTATGTTTAAAAAGTTGGAAAATTTTGAGTTTTTAAATGCGCGATCCGCGACGATACGCAACTGCAGGATTTTTCTGTCCGCGCCCCACCCCTGGCCGTACTGTAATTTTGGGCGTTTCCTAAAAACTGCCAAAAATTGCAAAAATATTTATTAATAAAATTCTTATGTTAGTAGTTTGCCAACGTTATAAATAATATTAAAAGCTTAATAAAAACTAATACAAATACATAAGTAATTTTTGTTTGCCAACATTATCAACAATATAAATATTTTTATATTTTTATGACGACATTTTGAACTAATTAGAAAATCACAAAACATTAATTAAATTATTTATTTTATTTATAATCACTGATCAGCTTACTTTAACCAAAAAATTTCCTTTTGTAATTTGCAAAGAAATATTGTGGCATTTATTGTGGCAATTACTTTTTGATCATGCTTGATAGCCCCTGTAATAGTTTTGCAACTTTAAAAGAGGTTTAAATAAGACATTTGGTGTTGATACAGTATCGCAAAAAAGAAAAAGTTTATGTGCATAAAAACGCTACGATTGCAACGGACAGCTTTTGCAAATGTTTGTCTTAGAGACTGGCACGATCGGTTTTTGATTAGGTCTTAATTTTCGAGCTGGGTTTTTTTCGGTCTTGTAGTGAAAAAAACTTATGGAATTATTGAAAAACCAAAAATTGATCGAAAAATTTTGGGAATATTTGAATTAGGCGTTTTTGTGTCAAAATGAATAGCTATTTATGATTATTAGGTCTTCCTTTTTTATGTAAGAAAAATCGCGAAAAAGGTAAATAAAATATGTATAAAAAATGCCAAAATATGTATGAAATATTATAAAAACCCCCAAATATGTACTAAAATATGTAAATAAAATTTTAAAATGGTTATTTTTTGGAAAAAAAGTTCTTCGTAAAGGGCGAAATATGAACAAAAATAGGCTTAGAATCACCTTTTAATATTTTAAAACGATTGGAAAAACCGATGTTTTAGGATACATTTTCAAAAAAATTTTTTATTTTTTAACAAGATATTTTTTCAAAAATTCTCAAAATATGTAAAAAAAATGAAAAATTTATGAACTTTCCTACTATTTAGAGCATGGAGAAGCCAGGAAAAAATATGTATCTACATATATTTTTTGCAATTCGTGTCACAAAGTAAACAATAAATTTAAAATAAATATTGAAGCGATTGTTTTTATAAGTCATAAAGGAAAGTGGGTCGGGGTCGTTTTCGTACGGGCCGTTTTCGTACGAGCGTAAGTTTTTGGCTATAACTTATTTCTTTGCCAACCAAATCCAATATTCTTTGTATCATTCGATAGCCCTAAGTGTCCTCTATTAGACTGCAAAATTTCGAAAAATTTCGTTAAGGCTCAAAAAAGTTACGGCAAAAAAATTTCGAAAATCAGGTTTTTTGAATTCTTCTGACCATAATTTTTTTGAACCTTAACGAAATTTTTCGAAATTTCGCAGGCTAATAGAGGAAACATAGGGCTATCGAATGATACAAAGAATATTGGATTTGGTTGGCAAAGAAATAAGTTATAGCCAAAAACTTGCGCTCGTACGAAAACGGCCCGGCCCGTACGAAAACGGCCTGGTCCGAAGGAAAGTAGAAGTAAAAAGTCAAAGTAAAAAGTCAAGGTTTTAATGGTTATATTGAAGAGAGAAAATGAAAAGAGAGAGAGAGAGAGAAAAGAGAGGGGAGAGAGAGAAAGATAAGAGAGAAAAGAAGAGAGAGGGAGAGAAAGAGAGAGAGAAAGAAAAAGAAGGGGGAGAGAGAGAAAGAGAAAAGATGAGAGAGAGAGAGAAACAGAGAGAGACATAGAAAGGAAAGAGAGTAAGACATTGATAGAGTGAAGTCAGAGAGAGAGAAACATAGAGAGTATAGAAAGGAAAGAGAAGAGAGTGAGAAAAGAGGAGAGAGAGAAAGAGAGTAAAGAGAGGGAGAGAAATATAGAGAGAGTAAAGAGGAGAGAGAGAAAAGAGTGAGATAAAAAAGTAGAGGTAGAGAGAAACGTAGAGAGAGAGTACATAGAGAGAGAGAGAGAGAGAGACAGAGAGAGTGAGAGAGAGAGAAAAGAAGAGAGAGAGGGAAAGAAAGAGAGAGAGAAAAGAAGAGAGAGAGAAAGTGAGAGAGATAAAAAAAGAGAGAGCGTGAGGCAAGTTATGAGAAATGTAAGAAGGCTGATTATTATTTTTTTATTTTAGCTAGCGCGAGGTGCGCGAGCGAAGCGAGCGCGCCTGCGCTAGTTTACATAAAAAAGGAAGCACTGCTAATGATTATTTTACTTTTCCATCTCATTATTTTTTTTATTTTAAAAAGTTTGTGTTTTCGTTTGGCATTTCTAATTAAGGAATTATGCCGTCTGAAAGTATTACTTTTTTTTTCTACACAGATGATTTGCACAAATTTGCATATCAATAGAGAAAAAAAATTGCTCACAAAATGGAGTGAAAAGTAAATCAAAAAAATAAAATTGTCACTTACTATTTTTCTCAACAAATTCCTTAAAAATTCCAAAAAATTTCAAGACCATTTAAATAACAACAAAAATTTCAAAATTTACCCCTTCAGATACTAAGGGCACCACCTGACCCCTTCTGTCCCCCTGAAATTTTACGAAAATTGATAAATTTTTTCAATTTCATATTTCATTTTCTTCAAATACCCAATGTTTTCGGTTCCTATGTACACATAAACCAATGAAAGTTTTCCATTGCAGCAAATCTTCGCCGCCTCTGCGCCGTTAATTTCGAAAATTATTCTCACCAATCGCTTATTATGGGACTGAAGCGTACAAATTTAAGCTGAATTGGTGAGTGTTGTCAGGCTCCTGCTGGTGCCTGAGGGCCACCCGCCCAACGGAGCTTTCTGATGAAAAACAATTAATTAATTTGTTGCGACATACGCTAAAATTTGCCGCTGAATTTAGTCGAAACTCGCGCATTTCCGACTACGATTACTCACTTTTTTTTTTGTATCATTCGAAAGCTTAACATGTTTAGAAGCTTTTCTAGCTATTGCTTCGCGATTAGACAATTACCAAAAAAGTTATACATGAAAACTGCGAAAAAGTCGAAATTTTTTCTTAATAACTTTTTCAGGAGCCAAAAAATCTTTTTACTTTTTGTTATTAATAGAGCATGTGAAGAGCTTTCGAATGATACCAACAATGTTGGATTTGGATGACAAAGAAAAAAGTTATAGTGTAAAAAACCGTGCCGGCCCAACTGAGCGACTCCGTTATTCCAATATTGACAATATGCCGGCAAAAAATAAAAACAATTTATTAAAAGCGATTTTCCCTCTTACATTTCAAATTTTTAGCAAAGAAAGGAGGCCCTTGGAATTATCAAAAGTGAATTTGTAAATTCTAATTGCGCTAATTGTATTAATTAAATTACTTAAATGGAAAATGAGAAAAGGGAGCAGCTATTTTATGCATAATATGTGAAAATTATTTGTAATAATTTAACACAATTGAAGAAATGAAGAACAATTATTGAATAATGAGTCGGTTAATTTGATTGATTGTTTTCGGCGATTTTTCTGCGATCATTTGCATATGATTTAAATAATGATTTTGTTTTACTCATATTAAATTCAAGTCGATGCCCCTAAAATTAAAAAATAAATAAAATAATATTTTCTTTCCAAATTGTTCACCATAATTTTTGGAGCTGTTCCCTCTCATTGACATAGTCCGTTTCGATTTCAACAAAGCTTCCTTCGAAATTGCTTATGATTTTTTCGGCCAATTTCTTTTTAAGCTTTTCTCGCAATTTGTCCTGAAATTTGCTCAATTCTTTTTGCTTCTCATTCACTTCAATTCCGACCAGCCAAATCTTTTTACAATAACTGAAAAATAAATAATTTTAAAATTTATATATATTAAATTAAAAGCATAATTTACGTCGTTGATTTTGGAGATGGAGCATTATTATTATTATTATTACATTCGCCAAGTGAAATTGGACGGGCAAACAGATGGCAAAACTTAATCCATCTTTCCAACGGATTTTCAATTATTTCTGGCAATTCGTGCCCAATTCGAATGCCAACAAAATTAGCAAAAGTGTCCAATTGATAATTGGGGGCAGCGCAAATGACAACAATGAAATGCTCATACTTAATGGAACAATTTATGAAATTAATTTTTATTTTACCATTTGGCTGAATGTTTTGTTGATTAATGGCCCAATTAGCGCATTTTTGTCAGATTCATTTCGCAGAGCTTTCAGTGCTAAAATTATCATTTTATTTGTGCAATTATTTCAAATTTAATTGCCTTTATTCATTTGATTTTGGATGCATTTAAACGCGGAAATATTTGAGTTTTGTGCCAAATTTCGTTCAGGGAATGTCGGCGTAATGATGGCCATTGCCAATTCGGCATGGATCGCCTTGAGCATCTTTTTGGGCGAATGTTGCCTTTTTGTGAACCATTCTCTGCCCGGCATCCAACTCAGAAATTCGCCCTTTCTGTGGACACAAATTTCTGTCAATTGAACCGGCAGTGGCCAGGGCCTGCAATTAATTAGTTAATTAATTAGTATTAATTAATCGCATTTTGTTGAGAGATTCTATTTAAATATAATTATGCCATGTTGAATATGTGATGAAGAATTTTTCGATTAAAATCGGCAGTGCGGCATTTGAGTGAGCGAGCACAATTTTCGTTACCATTACAACCAAAATGTTAAAGTTCAAAAAGCCGATATGTTCGCCATTAATGTGATTAGCTGAAATTTGGCATTAAATTTTCATTGCCAAATAAAATTGGTCTTACATTTGGACCATTGCTCCAAATAAGCCAAAAGAAACGCAAAATTAATGAACAAATTATTATGATTATTAATGTTGCGGTTAAGCACAGTGCTGGCGGCTTCTTTCTGTGTTGTGTCCAATTTGTCCAATAAAAACCAATGAATTTTTGCATGAGTTGAAAAGTCTGAAATTTAAAAATTGGATTTTTAATTTTATTTGGCCTTTTCGCACTCGAAAATGCCTTTAGCATGGCCAAATGAGTTTTCACAGATTCCCTCAGGTTCATTGCTTTTTGTCGGTCCTTCAACAGCAGGTCTTTTAACTGATCGAACATTACCCATTGGTGCATAATTTTGGCCGCTTCTTTTGGCACTTAACACTCAGTTAATTACCTAATTATATTTTCATTTTGATTGTCCGCCCTTTTACCTGCGTGAACAATTGAATTGGCCAACTGCTCCATTGTTTGGTCGTTCACTTTTTGGCTGCTTCGAAATTGGCCTTCGTCAAAAAGATGATCAGCTCTGATCAATTTTTCGATTTCATCGCCAAATTTTTGTGCGATTGTTTTGATTTTTTGGTTGTCCAATGGCCCATTTGGCACTTCCTGGCCAAGGTTTGGTACCAAAATGGCCATAATGGTTACAGACAGAGTTTTGTAAGTGAAATGAATTTGTGGCACTGAGTTGAAATAATCTTTTTGAATCCTTTGCAGTGCCATTAGATTTTCCTTCTGGAAATTGAAAAAAATTAAAAAAAAAGTAGAATTTAAAAATTTATTTGAAAAAATAAATTGTTTACTTTGGACAGTCGACAGAACAGCGATTGATCATGGCAAATTGACGAATTACTCGAAATATAAGTGCCCAAAAAGGACGAAATGTCAAATTCAAATGGCATTATGCAAATGGCATTGAGTTTCGCTTCTTCTTTTGGTCTAAACAGCCATTCGTCGGAGAAATGGCAATTTATTTTTGATGACTAAAAATCAAATTTTAAAACTCGGCAAATTTATTTATTAAATATTTACCCAATTTTTGAGAAGTTCATCCATTTCTCTGATTATATTTTCAGCCTTGGCTTTTTGATTTATATCAAAAATCAGATAATTATTTTCCTTTGCAATTTCATTTTTCTAAATAAATATTTTCATTTATTGAAATTTATTTTAAAATTTAAAAATACCAAATTGTAAATGTCCAATTCGTTAAATCTGTCCTCCCCAAAAGCCACGTGTTGCCATAACTCCGAAATTTGGTTCAATTTTTTAGTCGCAAAATTGGCGGACATTTTAAATGGAACAAATCTTTTTAAATTTTTATTGTTTCGGAATTCATAATAAAGTTTAACATCTGAATTGTTAGATTATTTTCTTAAATATTTTATGAATTTACCAATTTTCTGCTGATTATTCTCTTTCATCGCAAAATTTACCCTTTGATGCAAATGCATTTTAAACAAATCTTAAAGAATAAAATTCAAATTTAAAAAACTGACCTTAATTCTCTCATTAATTGAGTGCTTTTTAAAGATAATTAATTTTTTAAGAGATTTATTTTAAAAACGTACGACTAAAAAGCAACGACAAAAACGATGTGGATTGAGTTGCGCCCAAACTGTGCCAAATTGTTTGTGCGCTTTTGCTTTCGGCGAGTGAAAATGCCAAATTACGCAAATGCATTTCATCCTTCAACAGACGGATTTCGCGCAACAATTCTTCCTCATTATCATTAGCAATATCATAATAATTAATGCCCGGGAATTTCTTTTTGTCCATTAGCACCAAAAGTTGCTTTAGCATTTGATGCAAATATTTCTCCAATTCCGTCCATTGGCTTCTCAATGACAATTTAATGCCCTTAATTTTGGCCCATTGGTCCTCAATTTTAGCGACTTCCGACTGCAAAATGCCAAGTTCTGGCCATATTTGCTCAACAAGTCGAATAGCGTTCAATCGGTGCCAAATTTCGTTCACGTAAATGCCAAGGTCGAGCAGATGGACAATGGCACGCACAGAAGCATCCTCTTTTGGCAAAGTGACACTTTCTTTTTGCAGTTGCTTCTGCTCTTTTTCAACTTTTTCGTTTTGGCCAATAACTTTTGAATTGTTTATTGCTGTCGTTTGGCTACAAACAAAATACCAAATTAATTCGCCATATTTAATCATTAGTAATTCATTGTCTCCAAAATAGTCAATGCTTATGCCCTTAATTTCGGCAATGTCCAAATTATTTGCATTAAAATGCTCATGACAAAATTCAAAATTAGCATTTGCGGCCTCTTTTGTTTGTCCTTTTGCCCTCTTTTGTGGGCTTTTGCTTCCTTTTGGTTGGCTTTTTGACAGTGCCATTGAATTGCCCTTTTCACCTTCGACTTTTTCACTCCCATAATTATCGCCAATTTTCACATCCTCCCGATTATGATTTTTGGGTTGGTAATTATCAATTCGTTCTTCATTCCTATTAATAGTTTCGTCTTCTTCCTCGTCTGGTGCCCTTTCTGCTGTAGATTCTTCCTCATTTTTCGCTTCATCTTTTTCTTGTGCTTTTCCCCCATTTGCTGCTTCATCTTTTGGTGATTCCTCCCTAATTAATTCTTCAATTTCCGCTGCTTCAATTACTGCTTCGTATTCTTCTTGTTCTGATGGCTTTTCCTCCTCCTCAATTTGCTTCTTTTGGCTTTCCGTCCCATTTTTGGGCGTTTCACTTGACAAAAACATTTCTTCGTCAATTTCATGCTCAACAATTGACGTTTTGAGTTGGTTTTTGCTTCGTTTTGCCTTCTTCCGCTTGGCCTTTTTCCTTTCCGTCGATGGACTTACCACTGGCGAAGCCGTGCTTCCCATTGGACTGTCCGTACTTGGCCAATCATCGTCTTCCGCCCCCGGCGTTTGTCTCGACGGACTTCCGTCGCTGCTTCCATTGGCTTCAAAATCAATGCCCAAAAGGCGTAAAATATTCTCCATGTTTTGTTTGTTGTGTAGGAAAAGCATCAATTTATTCGTATATTCGTTTAGATTGGATTCAAAAACTGAAATTTGGGTGCTCAATTAATTATGGCATTAATTATAACTAATTAGAGTAAACACAAAAAAAACACGAAAAATTAAAGAAAAACCCATGGGTTCTGTAAAACTCAGAGGATTACATCTTTTAATGTTGTCGAAGAACATGGTGTGTTTGTTGAGCATTTGCTTTAGCATATCGAAATGCAAATTTTGGATCCAATTTTCAAAACAATGCCACGCTTTTTCTTGCGTTTCCGAAAGTGCCATTGGCATTTCGTTGATGCCGTTTATCGTTTCCTCGCCATTCGTCGGCAGAGAGTCGCCGTCACTTCCAATAATTTTTGCCAATTCCGCAAAAACCACGCGGTCACTCTTCGCCTTTTTGGCATTGATTGTTTTGTCCAAATAATTTTTGAAAATTGATAATATTTTTCTTAAATTTTCAATTTTAAACGAGTGATTCACCGCCAAATCCTCCAAATCGTAAAAACTGTCGTAAGTTTTTGCAAAAATTGGCCGAATTTCGTTGTCCCACACTTTCCCAATTCGGTTGGCCATCAGCTCATTTTGGGCATCTTTTGCAAATTTTTTCGAGTCCATCCAACGAACAAAAACCATTAAATCGGCCTTTAGCCATCCCTCGCCATTTGTGAGCAAATCGGTACACAGCAACACTTCAATGTAATGGGCTTGCACTAAGCGATCTTTTTCAAAAACTAAAATAATAAAATTTAAATAATTCCACTGTTTTTGCCTTAAGAAATGTTCGACTGAAAGATAAGCAAAGAAAGAAATAAATCTTAAAGTTCGTATCAAAAGGTTTGAGTGGTGAAAATCAATCTCCACGCATTATTAAAACTATTAGAAGAATAGCTATTTAAAATGAAAAACATTGACAAAACAAAATTTTTTTTTTTAGTTTCTGAATTATTTGGCATTGTTTTACGGCAATTAGTCCCTTGATCGCTTTGAATTGCTTCAAAACCAATTTACCTCTCTGCTCATAAAAGTCCGCCTCCTTCAGCAGCTTCTTGAACATTCTCTGGTCTTCCAAATATCTGCTTATTCTTGTGTAGCTTCCCCTGATTTCTCTGAGTTGTCTCATCACTTCCTCCTTTTTTACTGCTGCTATTATAATGTCAAAAATAGTGCGTTTTTTCTGCGCCCGAAGTGCCAAAATTGTCTCTTTGACGACATTTTCACTTTGGCACTCCGTCGCCTCCCATCGCTCAATTGCCTCCCCCAAACGCCCCACGGCAACACTTTTCTCCAAAAATTTGGCAAATTGGTACATTACACAAAATGTTTTTCTCATATGCGACAAATTTCCTTCGGCGATTATTGCGTAAAATTCGTTTTTCGCCCGCACTATTTTCTCTAAGCACGCTTTTCGTGTTGAAGCTGGCAAATTGTCGTTGTATTCGTATAAACTTCGCTCCAACAAGTTAATCCGTGCCATAATCGATGACAACAAAATGCGCACTTCGTAACACTCGGCAATGGGCGACCCGCTTTTGTGCCGAAGTTGGGCCAGAAAAGTGGCAGTGAAAATGCCCATGTTGAGAATGTCTAATGAAGTAATTGCCATGGAAATTAAAATTGAACAGAAATTAATTGTACGGAACAAAACCTCACTTTGGGTCAACTTTGGGTGCAAAAATCAAAAAAAAAAAATTCTTCATTTACCGAAAATGCGTCAGTGAATCAGAATAAAAGCGAGATACGGTAGTGATTTGAAATTTTAAACGTGAATTGACACGGGAACAAACTTATTTCTTTTTTTTACAAATTTGGTAATTTTTCACAATTTTATTAAAACTTTACAGAATTAACATTTATAAATACTGTTTTACTGACGAATTTTCTACTTATGTATTTTCCGGGAGAAATTTATTTTATGGGCAGCCAAATTAGGTAAAAACAATGGAATGAAAGCTTAATCCAAATTTGTGGTATTTTTGTCACTAATTCGTGCTGAATTGATCAAAATGAATGTCTGTCAGATTCGTTGATCATTGCGAGCCCCTCCCCAAATTTTCTTAAAAATGAGGCAGCGCGGGACAACCTCAGCATCAATTACCCACTTAACATTGGCATTAGCATTTTACCGTAGTGCAAAATTTCCGGGTTTTTCGATTCCAATGCGTCCTGCGCCTGCTCAGAAATTAAAAGACGGACATTGTCTTTCAACAATAAGGGCTGAAATTCGCCTATTCCATAGCAGAAAAAACTTTGCAACCGTTTGAACCGTTTGATCAGTTTGTTGAGACAGAAAAAGTGAATTCGCTTTTTCCTTTGCACTCCGAGCATTTGGCTTTTCAATCGGCTTAATGTTTCCGCATTTTGACAATCAATGTCATCTCCAAAAATGGCAATTTCTTCGTCGCCATTTGGCAAAAAGATAAAGCGCTGAAAATTACTGCTATTATTGAAAGTTTCTGCTTGCTGTTTATAATTAATTAATTAAGTAACTTTTGTGTTTTGAATTTTATTTTCCAAAATGCCGTGGCATTGTCCACTTTTGCTTCTCTCCCCCCCCCCCCCCCCCCACCTCTTCGAACATATCCCCCGTATTTGTCTTTGTGCCCCTTTCCATTCGCTCTCTCCACGCTTTGCTTCCGTCCCTAAGTTCCGTCAAATGTACGATTTTGTGCCCAATTTTGTTCAATTGGCACAATTCTCTGTTCTCATCTCTTATCTCTGAGATGTCTTCCTCAAAAAATTGCTTATGCTTTGCTAAAATTTGACTAAATTTCTCGCTTTTGTCCTCCAACGAATCGCCAAAACGGAACAAATTGCGAATGGTTTCTCGAAAGTGCCAAATGGCAGCAACCAAATCAATCGAAGCGACAGAAGTGCCGTGGAATCTTTAAATGGATTTATATTATGTGAATGAGAATTTCTTTTTGACAATTTTATTTTGAAATTATTTTTTAATGATTTTTGGCAATTAACAAAATTCAATTTACCGATCATCTGCTGATGTTTGCAAGAAGTCAATGTAAGAAGTCATCAAGTCATAAGCCTCGGGATCTGAAAAGCAAAAAATCATTTTAATAAAAATAAATAATAATTGGATTATTTAAAAATTGAAAGATTTAAATTTATATGGAAAAGATTTTTTCACCATTGCTTTGTGCTTTCTGATCAGCCCTGATCAGTTCTTTGGTGGTTATGTTTTCCTTTGGGCATTCGTCGTATGACTTTTTGATATTACTCTTCTCAAAGATGCGATCAGCAAAAGATCGTCCAACACCGAAATCTTCAAGGTCCTTTTGGTTTTTGTTATGGTCTAGATTTTTCTATTTTAAAATTAGTTAATTTTCCTAATTAATTTTTTATTATCTTTTCCCACCGTTAAACCAATCCATTAATCGGTTGGGAAGCATTTCTTCCATTCCTTTGGAAGCAAAATCGAGAATTTCTTTGAAAACTGCGCGACTTTCGGACATTTCCCGAAAATTTTCAAAAAACTCGGCATTGTTGTCGCAAAGAAGTAAAAACTGATTGACACAATTGGCCAACAATTCTTTGGAGTTCCTTTGGGCGTCGGCACTGATTTGGGGCGATTGATTTCGCAAATAATTCAAAAGATTTTCCATCATTTTAATAAAATTTAATTGTTTTTCGTTTGAATTTTTGTTCAAATCCGACAAATTATTTACAAATATTTTCCACAATTTTTCGTGACTTTCTTCATATTTTTCTTCTTTGCTCCACTCGCTTAATAATTCATTTTTATTTTAAATAAATAAAAAATAAAAAAATGTAAATTACCAAAAATAGGCGAAGATTTTTCCAAATAAAAAGACACTTTTCAAATGGTGGCCAATCTTTTTGACTCCCATTGAATTTGCATTAGGGTCAAACATTCTTGTGAAGATCAACTTCAGCCTCCCTTTTCCAATTACATCTGTTAATTGAGTAATTTTATTTAATAAAATGAAAAAAATAAAAAAAGTACGAAAATGTAAGACAAAAGTGTTATTCATTTTTTTAAAACCGTCCCTATTTCAGCCTTATCGTCCCTATTTTTCTACTAATGATAAATTATATTTCTAAATTACTAGTTTAACTTCGACGCATTTGTCAGTGTTATCGTTGTGCAAATTCTTATATTTTGAATCTTGTAAAGGTTCTACTGGAATTTTTCAATATGGTAGAGCATATTTACTGCTATCGATTGTCTGATTTGGTGGATATTGCTAATAATAGTGTAATTTTGGAAAAATTTAAAATTTAGTTCAAAAATTGAGTCGAGTAAAGGCTTCCAAAATTAGGTATTTTAATTCTCCCCATTATCCTTCTCTCACTCTCATATCTTTATCTGCTCCCCCTTTCCTTGTCTCATTAAACAAATTCCCACTAATGAACTCGCCAAATGCCATAATTAGGGGCCATTTGCTCTCCAACAGTGCCAAGTCCTCCTCCAGCATCAGATGCCGTATCATTCTGAGCTTCGCCTCTCCCAACTCGCGCACTTTGCCATTCACTCCGTTCACTCTCATCCAATGCATCAAAGCTCCCTCCCCCGGCATTCGCTTCTCAGAGAACCATTCCTTCATCGATTGACTCCATTTCGCCGTTCCAATGGAAAATGCCATGTTGAAAAAATCAACAAATTTGCCGGACATATCTTTCATAAGTTGGGGCGGCCATTTGCGTTTGTCTGCCCAGGAAACGCCGTCAAGTTTATCGCATGAGTTAAAACTAAATTTAAAATCAAAATACTATGGTGCGGGTTTTTGTTACAAAACCTTAAAAAATTAATTAATTAATGTTGAAAAATGGCAATAATGTGATGAAAATACGAAAAACTAATTTTTAGAAAAATTTTCATCAACGAAAAAATAAACGGAAAAAGAAATGTTCCTTATTTTTGAAGTAAGCGTATAAATGGTGATTAAAAAAGTCTTTTAAGCCAACTTGATCAGATCACTCACTCCCTTCTTATGGTGACCTGAAACCCCAAAAATGCTTCTAATTGGAAACATTTTCGTAGGGGGTAAGGAAACTTTTTCTGCAAAAAAGAGTAAGCCCACAGGAAAATAATAAAATTCTCTAATCGAATTGCCACTCATGGAATGTTTTTTGTAAGAATTCGCGAAAAGAATAAATATCATGTTTTTTTTTTAAAATTTTCTAGAAATGTTTTGAATTTAAAATTACCTGTTGATTTTTATTATTTTTAATTATTATTATTTTTTTTTTTAAATTTTGGTTTGGAGCCAAAACGTGAGGCCAAAAAAGAAGCCTTTTTGATTTTTTTTTCTCGGGAAATTCCCGGTTGGTCCCGCTTCCCGGTTAAAAACCGAATTCCCAGTCTAGGTCCCAGCTTTTCTGTTCCTGGCAAGTCCTCCCGTTTTTTCCCAAAATTTCCTGTTCCGTTCAACTCTCGTTAGAATTCAAATCCGCATCCCACTAATTAGTAAACTAATAACTAATTGGTTTAGCCAAAGGCTAATTAATTGGTTTACTTCATAAAACTCAATGTGCTGATCAAAAGGGCTGGCTGAAGAATGAACAAATCCAATCGCTTTTCCATTTCCCACATTCTGCACACAAATTTCAGCCCATTGTTCGTCCTGTCCGAATTTTTTGCCCATTATTTGTTTTAAAAAATGAGCATATTCGGCGTGGTAATCCGTCAATAATTTTTTCGGAATTCCCTTTTTGTCAATTAATTCTTCCAATTTGTTGAATTTAAATTTTGATGAATAATGAAATTGAATGCTGGCCAAATTTATGGCCATTTTGTTTCTTTTCACTTCCGTCAATTCCTCTTCAGACAAAAACAAAAAATATTGGACTTCGACGTAGTCAAATTCTGATAGAAAAACAGAATTATAGGATTAGTAGAAAGACCGATTACAAATTTATGCCGGATTTAGTGATTTTTACGCCATTTTTATGACTTAGGAAAATTATTGTCTCACCGGAATTTTAAGAGTTCCCTGGCTCGTTAAAATTTGAAATTTTCCCCGGGCAATGTCTAATAGCCCCGAAGCAAAACCCCGCAGAGAAAGGGCCGACAAATTGAGAAAATTAATAAAAGATGGCAAACCATCGGGGACAGGTTGCTGCTCTTTCGTGTCTTTAGCAAATAATAAAACATTATTTAAAATAATTATCAGGAGCAATAATAAAAGAAGAAATAAATTCATTTTTCTAAAAAAATAATAATTAAAATTCGCCACTATTTGCATATGAATATTAAATTTATGATGACTTTAATAACTCTATTATATTATGCCAACACTTACAACGTCATAAGATTGACAATTTTTTTTATTTCCGACAACAACGTAAAGCATATTCCGCCTCTATCTTAGATAATTTTTAAAAATCTAGCCAAAATTTACAAAAACTTATAACTAAAAAATTTCGAAAACCGACTCAATAATTTTGTCCCTAACTTATTTCAACTCATTAAATTTTTGAAATTTCAACTGACTAATATAGAAACCTTTCGTCTATTTAATCATATCAATGTTGGTAGGAATTAATTGAAGTTAGAACATTTTCTTGCATTTAAACAACCTTACATTTTTGTATGACCATAAAAATATGACAACACATTTAATTTCTTAGTAATTTTTTTCAGAAACAACCATTTTAATACCAAGATTGATTAATTAGATTAAGTTTGAGCTAACTGTAAGTTATGATTTATTATTTAGCAAATATTTAAACTAATTATTACATTTGAATACTCCTATATACTTTTGTAACTTGGTCACAACACCGTACAGTTTGGTCTCAACGTCCGCCGCGGGGATTGCGGGAATCCAGTGCCGTTTTTTGAGGACAAAATTGTGGAAACAGTGTCTTGCTAAACCGGGTTTTTTTCTACGGGTGCACAATTTCCGTGCCATCAATCACCAGACCCCCTTACATTAGCATATTTTTCAAATCCCACCACTAACAAATAAGCAACATTTTGTCCAACATTTATTATTTATTTGCGTGTATTCGCAATTTGCGACTGACTCACAAAAGTCGCGGATTTTTCCATTTTTGATCAGTTTATCAAAAAAACACTTTCTTATCATTTCTCTGCCGATCACTTTCTCGCCAATGTTTTTCGTTCTTTCTTTGCCTCCTTTCACTGCTGTCTGAGGCTAAAAGCAACTCGCAAACAAATGTTCACATTTCTGTCCGCCCTTATGCACGGCTAAAAAATTGGGAGAGATTTAAAATAGTCAATGCTTTTTTGAATTTATTTGCTTTAATTGGTTGCCCAAGCGGAATGAGCGCATAATAATGCCCACACTATTCTCCCCTCGCAGCTGAATGATGCCAAAAAAGCTAACACGATAAATGATCAAAAATGAAAGCAGACGAACTACGGTAATGGGTGGCACAGTTTGGGCTACGGTAAGCAATTCATTATGGTAATTATGGACCCAAAAAATCAAATTTACTGGTCCCATCTCCCACCCTCTGCTTGTTCAGTGTGTTTTGTGCCCACTTACTCCTCCACGGAATGGACAGTCGCCGTTGTCTCCGTCATCGCCGAAGCGTGGTCGGCAGCGCAAGTAGCAAAAGTCGCCAAAACGGACGAAAAACTGAAATTTCATGAAACAAAAAGTCTGTCCGCCGCTTCTCTCACCGAGCCGCATCTGCCCGTGCTTCTTGCCAATGCCTTAAAATTGCCTTTTATTGGACTTTTGGCATTTATTTATTTATTTGGGGGACCTGTTGGGAGGCAAGCCAAGTTTGGTTGGCAGCAGTCATTTGGCCATTTGAGTGGTCGCAAAAGGCAAACAGCACCTGAAAATTAAATTAAGAAAAACAGATTTAAAACACTGAAAACCATAAAACAAAAAAGAAGAAAAATCATTGGCGGAGAGTTTGGAAAGAAATTGCGGTGAAATAAAATAAATTAAAATGCACAAATTAGGACAATCTGTAGAAGAAAAGAACATTAAATAATTCATATAAAATGGCATTTTCATTGTGTCCTTACTTCTTCTTTATATCGGTTGATTAGTCATCAATTATGAGTGAACAATTTGATATTTAAATTCGAATTATGATCAAAAATTATTGTTGAAATGGCCGAATGATGAATAATAAATATTAAAGGCAAAATGAATTCATAGGAACAAAGATTATTATAAAATAATTTACACACACACATATTTCTGCTTTACTACCAAACAGCAGGCGATTTGTGAATTGGTAAAGAAAGAAATGTAACAATAAAATTTATAAAAATATTAATTTAAAATAAAGATTAACTATTTTTCGGTATTACAATTATGAATTGGTGAAAAATACGAGAATGTTTTGTGTTGAATAAAGCAATTTTATGCTTTACAGGTCCAAATCAAACATAAACCCCGGGTTTTTTTAAAAGTTAGTCAATTTTTGCTGCTTTTGCCGCATAAAAATTTTATTTAGAAAATTTACAAAAAATTTTCAAATAAAATAACAATAAAAATACTTAAAAACAAATGAATCAATCCAATCATTCATTGATTATTGTTTTGTCCTCCAAAATGTCCATCAAAACCCATTTTTTCGCCACCGTCGACAAAACATTGGCACCCAATTTTTGGAATTCGTTAATTATTTCCATTTCGTCAATTTCAGCAGACAAAAGGTCCAACTGTTGCAAATATTCCATTTTCATTTCAATATCGAAGTTCCTCAAGTGTTCCTTCAAATTTTCGTTGCCATTCGCTGGCATTTCAATGCCAAAAAGCCAAACTTTGCCAAAATTAATGCTAAAATTTGAACGAATTAATAATTCTGTTTTTTTTGGAGTTTAACTTTTTTTAACTCTAATCACGTCAGTCTCAAAAACTTCTCAAAATAGCTATTATTAAAATTGCAAATTATACCGCCAATAAATAATAATTATAATTATTTATCCCCCGCCCACTTTAATTAATTAACCCCGAACAATTAATTGGTCACCTGAATTCCCGGTGGACCAATTCGCCCACAATTTTAAATGTTTCTTCTCTGTTAATTTCCGTGTCTATTACACAAATTTCAATTTCTTTTGAATTTTTCATTCCAATTTTGTCCATTAAATTATTCATTTTCAATCGAATTTTTCCTCGAATAAAATTGCAAAATTTTTCATAATCACTTTTCTGCTCAGCCACACAATTGATCACAATAAACTCTTTATGCTAAATTATAATTAGTAGGGATCATTTTTTTATGTAAATACATGTTTTTTTCCTGGATTCTCCATGCTCTAATTAGTAGGAAA
Organism: Heterodera schachtii; assembly: GCA_023374025.1. Taxonomy (NCBI): domain Eukaryota; kingdom Metazoa; phylum Nematoda; class Chromadorea; order Rhabditida; family Heteroderidae; genus Heterodera; species Heterodera schachtii. Next base: position 940,789 of record SIJG01000021.1, read on the forward strand.
AACACTTTCTTTTTTGTGTTTGCGAACAAAAGTTGGGACTTTTATTTACATATTTTTACATATTTTCGGATTTTTCTACATATTACATATGTACATATTTTTATACATATTTTGGACTTTTTCACATTTTTTTGTACATATTTTGCATTTTTTGAGAATTTTTAGGGAATTTTTTTATGAAATACCCCCAAAAATATGCAAAATTTCGTAATTTTTTTCAAAAATTTTGAGAATTTATAGAAATTTTTTGCGAAAAGTAAAAAATTTTTTTTGACAATGTGCCACAAAAAATAGTTATTTTTTTCAAAAATGGGATATAAATAAATTAATTTTTAAATTATTAAAAGATAATTCTAAGCTTATTTAGGTCATTTTTATGGCAATTTGTGCCTGTTTCACCCTTTAGAATGAATTTTTTCCCCAAAAAACAGCATTTAAAAAATTTTATTTACATATTTTACTACATATTTCTGGATTTTTGTACATATTTCATACATATTTCAGTGTTTTTTATACATATTTTATTTACATATTTCGCGATTTTTCTTACATAAATAAATGATCCCTAATAATTAGTTATTTAATTATTAAATTAAGCATCAATTAAAACTCACTTTTTCCACAAATTCCGTTGGATTTCCCTCCAATAAAACAAATTGTGCTGGTGATTTGTTTCCATTTGCTCCTCTTTTTACTTTCATCTTTTCCAATTCCTTCTCATTTTCTGTTAGTGATTTTTCTTCCAATTTTTCAGTGTTTTTTTCCTCTTTCTTTTCTTTTTCCTCCATTAAATTTTCTTCCGCTTTTATCTCTTTATCCCTTTGCTTATCATTACTCTCTTTATCTTTTTGCTTTTCCTTTTTCTCTTTCGCCTCCTTTTTGTTTATTTTTTGGTTTTTTCTTTTTTTCTTTCCTTTTCCTTTTTTTGTTTCATTTCGCTGCATATTTTTTCCTTTTTCCTCACTTTCTTTTGCTGTAATAAATTCGCTCTCATTAAAAGAGATTCCGTTCATTTCAAATAATTTCTTTATGTCGCCCATTTTCAAAAATTGCAATAAATTTTCAATAAATTTTTTCTCATCTAAAAATAAAATCTGTTTTTAATAAAATTTAGAAAATACTTTTTTCAATTGACTTACGTTTCTTTCCACATTTTTTATTGCGATTTTCGTTTGAAATTGGCAAAAAAATGGCGCCAATTTGTAAAAACTGTGTACAATCTGAACAATAAAATTATTTTTTAATAGATTTGTTTTTTCAATTTTCTTTTTATTTACCCAAAAATATTTCTCTCATTTCTCTGCCTATCTCTTCGTCGTTCAAATGCTTTTTCAGCGCCTCAAAATGAATTTGCTGCACCAATTCCAACGGTTCCACAGCTTTTTCATCCGCCTCTTCGAGCCAGCGCAAATTTGAAATGGTCGCCACAAAAAAATGTGTGCGATTTATCCAAATTTTTTGCGCTTTTTTTGATGGATTTTTGAATTGCTTTTCGATGAATTTGTACAATTCTATGAGAAATAAATTTGCAAGGAAAGTGCATAAGAATGATTCTCCCATTTTTATAATTTTACAATTTTAAATTTAACTCAAAATTATCTTTTTAAAAATCAAAGACAAAATTAAATTATTATTTTAACCAAAGTAGCGGAGTTTAATGCACAATTCGATCCTTTAAAACCTTTTGTTTGGAAAAGTTTTTTGAATTTCTGCGTTAAGCCCCTCAATTTTTGTTTTAAATTACATTTTCAGCGTAATTAAGTGATTGATAATGAATAGGTAATTTCATTTTATTGTGGTTTAATTAATTAACAAATTGCCAAAGCCATTAACACTCACCCGATAAGTAATTGCTCACAAAAATGCTTATCAATTTGTATATTCTTTCATCATAAATTGTTGGGTCTGACTTATCGTAAAGATAGCGAAGGTCAACCCAAACGAAGTCGAGCAGTTCAGAAAAGGAAGACAAATTCGAATTGGACGCAAATGGTGGGGGAAACGATTGGCACGACGAAAGGGCGGCACGCAAATGGGGCTGAACTTTTGGGAATTTGGCCGACAAATGATTGGCCATCGCCGCAATGTCAGCGGCCAAACGGGCGCCGAGGCGCTCAATGGGCGACGAACTTTTGGCCATTGCACGGCGATAATTGTGCAAAAGACGCGATTTGTTGGAGAAGACTAAAAAAGCCATGAAAAACAGTTTTAAAAAATGACCGGAAAAGCGTCAGTGGAAAAAGCATTAATGAATTAGAATTTGAATGGATTTTGGTAATTTTTCAAAATTTTGTTAAATTTTGAATGTTTCTTAAATCGAATTATGGCTTATGAACTATGTATGTTCTTATACAATTTTGAATTTTGTCTACAATATTTAATGTTTAAGACATTTTTTAATGTGTATCACTGACGCCTTTCTCACTGACGCATTTTCAGTTATCCTTTTTAAATTAGCTAACAAATCAGCAATTATAGACGGAAAAACTGCTGCTGATCAATTTATTATTATTTTTCTTCCATAACGAAATCCCATTACTTTGAGAATTAAAATTAATTCAATTTTTGGCAAAGAAAATTAACCTAACCTACTACCTAATGATTCCTTTTATTCGTCATTATTTAGCGCTAATTAGTCGGTCCGTTTCACTTACAGTTCGCATTGTAAAGCTTCTCTCGGATTTGCTCGTCTTTCCATAATTCCTCGATTAATTTATGCTGAACTAAATTGTGTAGTCTCATCATTGCACCCGGCTTTTCTCGTATAATTCTGATGATTTCGTCGTCCTTTCCGTTTGTCTCTTTTTTCAAATAGTTTTTGAAGAATTCGATACGTTCTTCCAATAAAATTTGTCGTACCCATTCGAAAATTTCGTTGGTATCATGTGAAAAGCACCAAATCGGGGCCTCCCATTCAATTTTTGGGCGATTTTTGGCCATTTCACTCAAAAATTGGACGTACTGTCCAAGTGGACAAAGCATCCGATCCACGGGCCATTCTTTGGAGGGGCAAAAAGTTTCGGAAAGTGCCATCACCGTAAAAGTCTGCGTTTTGGTATTTCGAATTTCGTCCGCAATTTTTGGATTCTTTAACAGATTCTCCTCCCTTTCTTTTGCCATTCCAATTAACTGTTTCATTGCCAATTTCGTCTCCGTTTTGTGAGATGTTTTCTGGTCCGAATCAAAAATCAATTTGTATAACTCAATTTGTTCTTCAGCATTAAATATCGCTTAAATTACGAAAAAAACCAAAAAGGATTTTTGGTCCATTTTAAATTTATTACCGTAATTTCGATACCGTGGTACTGTCCAAGCATTGTCGGCGAAAGGTTTGGTCAAACCCGGGAATTTGTCAATCAGCTTTTGTATCATTGAGAAGTGCATTTCACATTGTGTGTCGGTAAAAAGTTTCATAACTTTTTGAATGCCCAATTCATTTTCACAATTCTTTTCGGACCATTTCAAATCGGTTTCTGATGGCCTTAATCTGATTTATTTGAACCTAAAAAATAAAACCATTGAGGACGCCTAAAATAAGACATAAAAATAATCCAAAAATCGAAAAATATATTAAAAGCCGGGCTTCCAATTCAAAAATTCCAAAAAAAGGACATCACTAAAATGAATAAAAAATTTATACACAAAATAAAAGGACAACTTTAAAACCCGATTCAAAAGATTAAAATTTTATTTGATTCAACAGCAATTTTATAAATTTTAGCATATATTTTTGAAGTGCATACAGTCAACTCTAAGAAAATAGGACAATCCTTAAAAAAGAACATTTAAAAAGTTTATTTAATTATTATTTATGGCTTTCGAATATAAATAAATTAATTAGTCTTTTATTGTCATAAAATTGGACCTGATTAATGAAACCCTTGCGGAGAAGGAATTTTCTCCATTTTGCATTTTTCAGCAAAGTGCCATTGTTCACCAACCATAATGAAAAGCTTTCGGAATAGCAAATTTTTGCTATTTTTCCCACAAAGTTTTGCTGTCCCTCCTCGGTTTGGTCCTTTTTTGTGAATAATAATCCCAAATTGGTCAAATCGGCCGTCGCTTCGTTAATAATCCGAGCAAATTGCGTCTCATTTTTGGCATTTAAATTCAGCGCAAAATTTATTATTTCTGTGAGCAAAAATTCATTTTTGAAATTGTAAATTTCAATGTTAAATAATTGTTTTTCCATTTCCGAAATTGGCTCCGATTTTTTGAGCAGCAACACATACTTTTGGAGCAGTTCAAAGAGCGCGTCATCATCTTTATTTTAAAATTAAAAAAGCTTAATTTGCAAGGAATTTGTCAAAAAATTTAAAAAAAAAATCAAAAATATAATTCACAAAAATTCTCATTTTTAATAGAACCTAAATTCTCTTATTCAATTCCTTTTTCAATCATTTATAATTAGTGTTACCCAAATTTTACAAATAGAAAATGCTATTTCTTTTTAAAACACAGTCAAATTGTGTCCAATTCGTACCCACCCTTCTGAATTAAATTGTCTGCTCCCACAACAGCCGAAAAGATGGTAAGAAATGGCAAAATTGCAATAAAATTGATGAAAACCATTTTGTTAATGTGTAAATAATATTATAAAATGAATGAAAGTAAAAAATGCAAATTACCTATATATTATGCGTAGTCGGAAGGAATTCGAATTGCTAAAATATGACGACAGACAATCAATCAATCAATGACTTTATTATTTAATAGTCGTCGTGTAAAATGTTATCGTAGACGCTTATTTACGTGGTTTTTTTTGTTGTATAATTTGAATATTTGCCTTTGGGTATTCTTTTTAATATTTTTTACATAAATATGTATTCATTAAATATCAACAATAGGGATGTTAGAAAGGAAATTAAAAAAAACCTGAAAAATGAAAGGAAAAAACGAAAACGAAAATATGAAAACCGAAATTCTGAATTTATTTCAGGGCTGTCAAAAATATGCAAATGCATTTTTTTTCCTGGGTTCTACGTAGTCTAATTAGTAGGAAAAACATCTTCTTTTTGGTATTTGCTTATAAAAGTCGGGACTTTATTTGCATATTTTGCATATTTCGGTTTTTTATGCATATTCTGCATATTTGAGTTTTTTTTGCATATTTTGCCATTTTTCAAATATTTTCCGATTTGAATATCCATTAAGAAAAAAAGTTGATTATGCCTAAAATGAAATCCAAATCTGAATGGATGCGCGGAATGGGTCAACAGTGAGCTTCACTGCCGAAAATCTTGAGAAATTTTTGATTTGCATTGCAAAAACAACAGATAAAATTTATGAGGAATAAAATTTTTTAATTAATTTGCACCCCTAATTTTCAAGTTTTTTTTTGTGCATATTTTGCGATTTTTGTGCATATTTGTTGCATGTTTTACGACTTTATTTGCATATTTATGCGCATATTTTGGCCCTTTTTCGTGCATATTTTTGACAGCCCTGTTTATTATAAATTTCTTAGTGGTTTCACATACAAAAAAACGAAGAAGAAATGTACAGAAACTCTAAATACGAAATTTCCAACATATGTACCTTGTTCAAAAAAAAACGAAGGGACACGGACTTTCGTCGCCCTTAGAAATGCTGTTTTTTCGAGTCTCGAGCCCATAAATAACTGACGGGCCACTGGTAATCCATTATAAACGCAACGGTTTAAATACCAATTCTTTTTTTTATTATTATTTTGAGAACAATTACGTAAATTCTGTTTAATTTTTTGAAAAAATGCAATTTGATCAGCTCATTGTCAGCTCAGCCAACTCGGCGACAAAATGACCAAATAAGCGAAAACGGGCGACATCAAAACGGGGGACAATGCGTAGGGGGAGAGGAAAAGGCCGGACAGAAATTTGGGAGAGAAAATTTGCGGGGTTAGCACCAACGGGGAGAGCACAATGGGCGACATCATTGTCGGGTTCAGAAGGGCCGGGGTCAGCACCAGCGGGGACAGAATGGCGGGGTGGAAGAAATGGGAGGACATTATTTGCGGGTTCATGATGAACGGGCTCAAAATCTGAGCAAAAAAAATGAAAAAATGTGGATTTTCAAATTAGCAACTTACGATACTGTTCAAAAACCCTAAAAACAAAATTTAATTGTTTTTATTTACATTTTTAATTAACCTGGCGACAAAATGAATGGCTGCATAATTATTGGAGTCAGAATAATGGATGAGAAGATAAACGGAGACAACACCAGGGGAGTCATTATACGAGGCGACAAAATCCAAAATTTGATTAGGCAATTAAACATAATTAAAAGGTTAATTAATTAACGCGAACCGGAGGAGAGAAAAAACGAGGCGACAGAATTGCAGGCCAAAAGGTGTGAAAATGATAAATAAAAGCAATTAGACAATTAAGCCAAAACAAAACCCCATAATCGTCGGGGACAAAATGGTCGGAGAGAAGACAAGCGGAGAGAGCACAAGCGAATTGGCAATTCTATGGAGCATTAGCCAATTAAATTGTATTATTTTTTGATTATTATTTTGCCAACCTTGGCTTTTTGATGCCCGGCTTAAACACACTCGGGGAAAGCTGAAAATTGAAAAAAAGGAATGGATGATTCATTTGCTAATTTTGGGCCAAGTGCAGGTCCTTCTTCGAAATTTGTCTCAAAAAATTAAATTAAAAATCACATAATTTTGACTATGAAAAATTACGAATCAGTAGAATGCCAAAAGTTTCTATTTCAGCAATTGGACTTTATTCTAATGAATATTGGAACTTTTTCAAAGGTGAGAACCAATCATTTCATACTTTAGCTCCGGATTCCTTGCCCTATTAAACAGACCACGTCATTTTGTCGGAGATCAAATGAGGCCATCTCAGACAGGCGACGAATGTCGGCTTCGATCATCTGCAAAAAGCAAATATTTTTTGTCAATTTAATTATTTCCGTGAATTTCCTCCATGAATTTTGGCCCAATAATTTTGCTTGTTTGGCCCACTTTGCTGACGGAAGTGCCATTCTTCACAATTGGCAGTAATCGCCGCAGTGTTTGCGAGTCGTTGAAGGGCGAGCTCGGCCCGTAAATCAGACGGAGCTGTTCGGCACTCATCGACACAACGCCCGTTCTGTTCATTTCTGCCAACTTGAAATGGCAATTACAATATAAATGCTTTTAATTTATTTATTTATTTTGTTTTTCATTTTACTTGCTCTTTGCTCAAATTTTGCACCAATTTTTCCCATGTGTCCGATTTTCGTTGTTCGTTCTGTCCATACATTTCGCGCACCTTTCAAATTCGAGTGAAAACAAATTCCCATTTTCCCATTTGCTCCTCACATTTTCCTTCGTCAGATAAAGGCCATCAAATTCGCGTTTGTATCGTTTCTCCACTTTTTTGGCCATTTCCTCATCAGTGCCGTGCCCATCATCAGCAGAGGACAACAAATGCTGAGAATTGTAAAACATTGTTAATGCTGGTGAATAATCACTTTCTGTTTAGTCTGCCGATTGGGATTTTAGCCAAATGGACGACTTTATGTCATAGCCAAAAATGTAATTATTAAAAAACTAAATATAATTTAAAAATGCGCTAAATTAGTTTAGGAATTGAAAATTGAAAAGAACGGTCTGGGATTGGAAGAATTGTATGTCCATTTTACAAGGACGTCCTTTGGAAGGACATGGGGTTTAGGAATGAATATAAAAGGTTCCTTTCAAGGACATAAAAAGATGTGAGGTGAGACTGTGGGCAATTTGAATAATAAATTAAAAAATATAAAACAATTGCTGAAAGCAATAAGTTGTTTTGCATTATTCTTCCATCCACCTTCACTGTGTCCACTTGCTCGTTGACCCCCGATGCTTCCATGATCAGATTAAGCCATTCGTTTTGGTCTCTGTCCACCAAATGGGTCCCCTCCTTCATCAAATTTGGCAAACTCATTTTCCTTTCAAGGCCATGCCCTTTTGTGTGCAGGCTGAACAGTGATGGGGACAGAAAATTGGCCTAAAAAGAAAAAAAAATAAAAACATTTGCTATTTTTGAATTATATATAGATAGATATAATATAAAATTCCAATAGTTTTTCAGGTTTTTGGGTGGAAAGGGGGGCCTCCTGCTGGGCAGTAGGGGGTCAACTCAGTCCCATCAACTCGAGTTAGCTGAGTACAGTGCCTTAAACCGATGGGACTGAGTTGGCCGGGGACGTGTTGTCGCGTTTCGTCCTGTCCCGCCCCCTCTGATCCGCCGTGGAGCTGATCAATGAGCAATTCTTTAAAAAATTCGACACCTTTCCCCTCGACTTGCTGGCCGTGACGCTCATAAACCGTGGCGATAAAACGTCAACCAATCGGCCCGCTTCCGTTGCTTTTGCTCTCGCCGCTTCTCCGCCCTTTGCCCTCCGTTCGCCGCTTTTACCGTATTCCTCGCTCTGCTCCCTACCGTACTCCTCCCGCTCCATTTCTTCGTCATAATTTGCCATTTCATTTCTTTTCTCTCCGTTAAATTCGTCCGATTTTGAGTGTTCGATTGACTTTGACTTCTTTTCCAACTCCGCCAATCGCATGCCGACTTTGATGCCATCATTGACCAATTTGGCAATTTGCGCTTCCAATTTGCCCACTTTGCTACCGTAAGCCATTGTTTCATCGGCCGAATTCATTTTCAGCAGTGTTTTTTGGTCATATTTTTTATTTGTTCCAATTGCCGATTTTGTGGACTGAATAAAGCAAAGTTATTATTCTTTTAATAACAACAAATTACCATTTGTTTGAGCGCATAATCCTTCCATTTTTTCTCTTCACTTTTCAACTGATTGTGCGCCTTTTTTGCCTTTTGTATTTTTGAAATTGTTTCTTGCCAACTTAAATAATAATTTTATTTGTTTTATTATTTACTATATTAATTTGAATTATAGTATATTTTTTCTTTCCAATTTTCCTCTTACGGTATTGCCCGTGTTTTGTTCTTCCTTCCCAATATGCCGCTCATCAAAAAGCGTGCCAATCCTCCAATGGGACTGAGGCCAAGTGTTCGTTTTGCCTCCAGCAAGTTGTATGAATGACTTTTCGAAATTGCAACATTTTTGCGTTTTCTTGCCAAAAAGTCTTTGTCTAAATGCCGTTGGTCTCTGGCAAAAACTGCTTCCCTTTTCCGCACTTTGGCAACTTCAATTTTTGGCTTTGCGCTGTAATGACCAATTTTACTTGGACCTAAATAATGTCGGAAAGTAAAAAAGAAAAAGCATCTCAATTGGAAGTGATTAATTAACAGCGACACCGAGTCCGCTCAACTTTTGGCACTTTTTGCGGCTAATTATGTAGTCAAAAAATCCCACGGCTCAAGTACAGTTTATGCGTCCAATGGACTTTTGTTCGTCCAATCAATTTTTATGCGTCCAATCAAATTTTTCATCCGGTGATCATGTTTATGCTAGCTCTATTTCCGTTTAGCTGCACCTTAATTCAACATAGGGAATGGCACGGCTTAATCATTGGCTAAATTGGATACCGAAGAGCGAACCCTTGCCCTTTTTGCGGAATTTGCCCTAACACTAACAAAAACTACCATAAAGGTCGTTAGTATTAACGAATCTAGGAAAACAACTTATGTTACATGACTGGTAATTCTGCTAAGATATTCAAAATTTTGTAAAAATAGACTAGAAAATCTTGGTGGAATATTGTCAATGCAATACAATTCGATGTAAAAAATTTGATTGGACGCATAAACTGTACTTGAGCCATAGCCAATCCCACTACCCCTAATTTTACAATGATAAATTAATAGATTTGCGAAAATATTTCATTTAAAGAAATTACTTCCCATTATTCGGCATTTTTACTCACCATTCACAGTTTCTTTTCCTGCTGCTGAATTGCTTTCGTGTCCTTTTTCTGCCTTTTTCTTCTGATCTTCCGTTTGTTCTTTTTCTTCGGCACTTTCGCTTTCGACTCGAATTTGTCCCACCCAATTTTCGCTTTCCGCCACATCTTTGGTGCCAGCAACAATTTTGGCATTTTTGCGCTCAATTTCGAATTCGTTGTTCAACAGCCGAACGATGCATTTGGCCATCCGTGGCACTGTCTGTGCGCCAAAATAACATTCGTTGAATTTGTCCGGCACCACGTCTAATTGGTCTTTGTTGGAATGCCTTTAAACACATAATTTTTGTGAAAATTTACTAATTAAATTCCATTAAAAAGAGCACAAATAACAGAAACAAACTTTTCTTGCAAAAATACTGACAGAACAGAGGCAAATGCTTGGGTTGTCCAATGTTCGTAAATCTAAAGACAACCAAAAAAGGGTTTAAAATAAATTAAATAATTAAAAAAATATTAAATTTATTTACCCGATATCCCTCCTCCGTGGACATTTGAATTGTGGTGACTTTGGGAAAAGAATGAAGCTGTACAGCGGAGACTGAAGCTGATGAAGAAGTAAGCAAAAAGAGAAAAGCGAATGCCAACATTGACAGACAAACAAAATGACAAATTAATCTTAAAATATTCGCTTATGTGTTTCAAAAGAATTAATTCAAATGTCTAAGACATTTGACAGATTAATTTTTCATAATTATGTTGTACTTTAGAGGGAGGGAGTAAAAGTCGCGGGACGGCATTTTTGGGCGAACAAACAAACAATTAGTGGTTGAGTTACGCTGATGCCCCGCCCGCTAATTAATCTGCCGTTTTGCTGCTGACAGCCGATCCGGCTCGTGCCGTTGCTTTCTGACCGATGGTCTCTCATTTATGACATTTTTCATCGGAAAACACTGAAAAAAGATGATGAATTGTGCCTACCGTCAAAAGATTATTAATTGATTGTGCTTCCTTCCCATCGAAGATTGATATGAAAGCGCTCATTAAAATAACAAATCATAAGCTAATAACACCACCAGCAAAGTGCGTTGACAATTTGGTTTATTTCCCAACAATTTGTTTAATTTAATGGAAAACTTTAAAATAATTAGCGAAAAGCACAAAAAATGTTTTATCTAATTAAATAAATTTAATTTCAATTTAAAATTGCCTCATTAATTATTGAGAATACAATTAGTTGTTTGGTTTTCAAGAATTCAAAAAATGCTAAGAATTTGTTTGCATTGAAAAGGGCAAATTCTGCGGGGCATGGAAATGCTTAATAATTCGTTGTACTTGAAGCTGTTCGGTCGGCAAATATTTGATCAAAAAAGGTGGGCTGAAAAGCACGCGAACGGAGTGATGAGTTTGAAGCGGTCATCAGAAAAGTGCAAGAACAATTCACTGAAATGCTTAACAATTATTAATATTGGTGGAGAGAATTAAATTTGAATGTTTCGCGTGTCGGTGAAAGCGGGAAAAAATGTTTTAAGCTTTACCTTTTTAAGCCACAATTAGCAACCGTACCCCATAAATCACGCCATAAAATTGCTTCAACTGAATGACCGTTTGAAATACAATTTGTACAATGGCATGAAATGAACTTGAACAAAAGTCGCACTTTAATTTTTGGCATTTGTCAAGAAAATTCATTTGCATATAAAAAGTGCCGTGTTTCAATTCACAATTCACACTTTCATTTCTAAACAAAAGAATAGGAATGGGCACATGAAAAAGCTCAAAATGGCAAATTTAATAGTGGAAGTGTTCAATAGTGATTCTTTCGAAAATATTTTGTCATAATTTTAAAATTTTATGATTCCCTCATAAAGACAATTTAATTTATAAAATTAGTTTGGAAAGTTGCTAATAATTAATTTTAATACTCATTTTAAAAAACAGCTACGGTTTTGTTTTTTCTTTAATCTAAATATAAAACAAAATTTTTCTAAAATGTTTAATGTGAATTAGAAAATTTATTGGAAAATTTTTTATTATAATAAAAAATAAATTTACTTTTTTAAAATTAGTGAAATATAATAAATTTAATTATTTATTTTTTAGGCCATTATTGCCGAATTATTTACAAAATAATCATAATGAATTTCCAAAATTATTCCATGGCCAATGCGGCATTCGATCGTTTCGGCGTTGGCACTTTCTCAATGGAATTGTTTCTGTCGCATTCGTTCCGTTGGCTCATTTCGCTGCCCGGTTTATTGTTTAATGCCGCCCTTTTGAACACAATCATTCGCGAAAAGTGATAATAAATTTTTATTATAGTAATAAATTTTAAGAAATAAATTTTCGGTAAAAAATTATTTTATTTTTTCAAAATTAATCCGAATGAAAGTCCTAATTAATTAATTGCTTTTTTTTGTGCATTAGGAGTGTCCATGGCACTTGTGCCACCCTTTTGGCCATTGGCTCCGCCGTTGACTTTGTCTTTTTGCTTTCATTTTCTGTCCCTTTTGCGATTTCTTTGGTTGGTCAGAACATGATCAGCAATTTCGACTGCTTTTTCCTCCAATTCGTGCCAAACTTTGGCCTCTTTTCCTCCGTTTCGGTCGTTTTCTTCGTTGGCATCGATCGACTGATTTCCGTCCTTTTCCCATTATGGTAAAAGTTATGAAACTTAAGCCGCAATTAGCCCAAACAATAAAATCATTTGCCGAGTTCAGTAAAGTCAATTTTGATATCCGCTAGCCAAAAATTGTAAAATGCTCTGCCTTTACTTAAGGTACTGTCTTCTTGAGCGGCACTTTTTCATTTACATTTTTCCAATGCTTACGGTAACCTTTGGCTACAGTATCTATGTGCTGATTGAAGCGGCACAATTGGTACTCTTTGTGTACAAAGATTGGTAAAAATGTTTTTATTTAAAATGTATTTAATTAAGTTTCGATTTTATGCTTTTAGGGCTGTTTTATGTAACAACGGCGACATGTTCAGCTTTGGAATGTCCGCAATGGTGCTGAGAAATGGCCTGGTGATCAACGGTGTCTCTTTCTTTTGCTATTTCTTTGTCGGGTTGGCAATTTTTCGCTGTCGGAAGAAAAGTTGGACAAATGATTTAAAAATGTATTTAAAATATAAAATATTTAATGTTTCACAATGCCAAAATGGTTCACGTTCTGCTTTAGATCCGAATGCCATGGCCAGACATCGAATTTTCAAGTCCCTCGCTGCCATTATGGCTTTGTTGGTTGGCACTTACTTTTCCATTTGCTTCATCCGTTTGCTGCTTCGCTCTGTCAAAGACCCATTTTTCAATTTTCACATTTTGTCTTCCGTCACCGCACTGTTCACAGTCACAGCGGCCAGCTCCAACGGACTCATTCTGTTTATATTTAGGTAAAAAACTAAAACAAATATTGCCAAATTAAATAAATTGTAATTATTTTTAAATATATTTTAAAATTTATAAATTTAATTTGGATAATTTAGCAGCGAATATCAGCTGGCGTTCCGCAAACATCTCAAAGGATGGCCCCTCATTGGCCTGTGCTTAAGCCGAATGGGACAACAAGTGCCCGTAAATGTTATTGTTGTCACCAATTTCAACATCGCTGCTAATCAACCGCGCACTGTTAGCCGCCAATTTGGGCAAACGACGACAAAAAGAGAAGGGGCGAAGGGGAAGGGCACAAAGGCAATGGCATTGGCACGCGTCGACGCATAAATCATTTTGTGCTGATGCGA